>JAAGAY010137021.1:0-37130 GCA_011801015.1 Ardeotis arabs | reverse complement strand
AAAAAAAAAAGAAAAAAACTAAGGAGAAGCTACCTGTCTCCCTAGAGCTGTGATACAACACAAACCATTGTAGGCTGTTCCAGAACGTCCAAGTCAGTCTGAGAAAGGCAATAGCCCCGCAGCACAGGGGCTGTAACATAGCGTAGTGTATGACATTCTGTGCAATAACGCAGCTTGTTCACAAGTTTCAGCTGATCTGTGTTTCTCACTGCAGTCCTGTTAACTGCTGGCAGAACACTGTACACAACCTTACTGCACAGCCCAAGGTAGTTCAGCAGAAAAAAAACCAATTCATTTCCCTGTGTCTGGTACGTGTGCACTCCAAAACAAGTGTTCCTAATGCCCAAACATCAACACCAAACCCTCCCAGCTCACCGGAAACAGATCAGCTAGATTCCCTTTGCGCTTTGTTCTACAGGCCCTTGTCTCCAAACCTTGTTTCAAGGAAGACACACAACACGCTCGAGTGCAGATCCCGTCTCGTTGCAACGGCGTTGTCCTGGCTCCCCTCTACACAGACTTTCTCCGACTCTGACTAGGTGTACGCGGGGAGAAAGGGCGCGTACGTCAAAGCGACGCCTTTTCCCCGGGAGGATTTTCACAGGTTGGAAAGCTAACAATGGAAATGACAAGTTAGGTAGGATAAGGTTGAAACTGTCCACCAGGCCAGCCTGAGCACTACGAGTTCCGTTTAGCCCTTTGTCTGTTGCTCAGAGTTTCCTCTCCCTTAGTTTGTTCCCAGTTTGTTCGTCCAGTATTGATGAGTGTCCATCACCATTGCTCAAGCATTTGTCCTTCTCGTATTTGTGCTCTTGCTTCTGCCGCCTTATCTCCTTATACCGCAAAGTGATGTCACTAAAAAGAAAAACAAACAGATGTGAACCAGGGATGTGAATGAACAATTTCAATACACAATGAAAACAAAGAGGCACATCTGCTCTGGATGCAAGTGCCCACTTCAGTCTTTTGGCTGTCAATTTCTAAAATTACTGATGGCATCAATTCACTTGAAATCTGTGTGTCTTGCCAGTAGTGGGCTGTTGTCTCCTCTTTCAGAAGCATCACACAACAGCACGCCCAACAAGAGCACAGGATCTAACTCAGAGCACGGGAAGCCAAACCACTGATCTTGCCTAGGCAGGCCAGGCGTGGTCAGGCGCGGTCAGGCACTCAGCCCTCCCCCTGCTCCTGCAGCAACACCATCACAAGTGGTCCCACAAGGACCAGAGATGCTGCTGACCGCACGTCCAGAACAACCCACCCCGCGAGACCCAGGCGCAGCACAAACACCGCGTACCGAATGAAGAAGCGCCAGGCTGTCCAGGTGAGCACAAGGATGATGCCCAGGATCCAGCACTGGGTAATGTAGAAAGGGAGAGACAGCGTGAGGGTGTAGGGGTCGTACTTCACGACAATCAGGAACTCCGTGGCAGTAATAGCAGCAACCAGCCACGCCTGCTGACCCAACTTCTTATGGAACTTCCTGCAAAATAAACGCACAGATAAAACAAAGCTATTGCTGTAAAATCAAGCACTCAAACATTCATAAAAAGACAGCCGGGATAATAATTTCCTTCAGCTTTGCACAATTCTAAAACTCTAGTTGGCATTACGCACGTACTAAAGCTATGCAGCCTGCCAACTTTCACATTGGTGTTACTTAAGTTTCAGAGGCTCTGAAAACACACAAAAAGTCACACAAGGAAGTATCCCTATTTTCAGGGTACTGGTAACTCCACACAGAACAGTTACCTGCCCAGCTTGAGACCCGCTGAGGTTCAGGGTACGGTACGAAGTAGGAGCTCTGCTCCCAGGTTTCCTCTGCACGTGTCAGGTCACACTGCTGTACCCATATTTAACCCCTCTCTAATTGCATCCTGAAACTCACTCTCCTCCCAAAAAGGCATTCAGTGAGCTGTCACTATGATCTCTGAACAGATTTTAAATGAAGAAAGCTTAATAACAAATAGGCAAGATACTGGAAGACACAAGGACAGCGTTTCACTTCTAGGACAAGACAGCCTTGGGGCAAAGATGTGATGAATATTTAATCCCCGGGATCTGTTTTTAAGCAGTACCAGAGCAGTCAGTGAGACACTGCAGTGCCACACACAAGTCTAGTGAAGGACTCATCAATCAGGAATGCCAGAAATTAAACTGCAGCAGAACCAAGACATCTATCCAGAGGCTTTACTCGCAGAAGGAGAGATTGGGAACAGAGCACCTTTTGGGTCACCTACTCCTGCCTGGGAAATGCATGAACCCAGAAGGCCTGCAGGCTGCCTCTCGGGAACCCTCGTTACCCTCACAGGTAGAGCCGATCGCTAGGAACCTGGGCAAGCCGCCCGATCGAAACTGGTCAGATCCCCCGCCTCTCGACCTTGTCTGTTCACATCCTTTCTGGAGCTGACACTTCACAGCTTACTGAGCTGATAGACCAGATGATTCACGTGCCAGTAATCCAACGGGTGCTGTCTGGGCAGAGAACAAGCCCTTTTTTAATGCACTGGGTTGCACTGAAATCCTGCCCACCGCAGCACCACCGCTGCACGCAGATGTGCCGTCCAACAGCACAGTCAAGTACATCGCTTCCCACTTGGCAGACTAAGTTTTTGTTCAACCATCACCATTTTCTGAATCTAACATGGGATTTTATTCCCATTAGAGGAAAGAACAAAGAGAAACCTACCAGAAGTTGTATGCATTTTTTTCTTTTTTCTCCCAAAGGCATGATGTAACAAAATGCTTCCTGAAATCCAACTGACTTGAATCAAGGGAGACTGAACTCGAGGAAAGCAACACCCTCAACTGCCATAACCACCAGTGAGCGCACACAACTAACTTCTCAACAGCCTTTGGACTGTATCTTATACTTGAAAACCACACAAAGGAGCATTTTGGTGCACTTTACTGGTAGTCCTAAACCCACTACCTGAACTATTATGTCTCTGAAGATGACGAAGACAAACCACGCAAACAGCAGCACCACCAACTCAACTCCAAGGCGGCTGTTCCTTTGCGCTTCTATTGTTCCTCGTTCTGCCTTTGTTCTGCGTGTCTCTGCTTTAACCACAGGGAGCCCTTGCCCTCTCACCTAACCACAGCGTATCCTGAAGCACATTTTCCCACCAGGTCCTTTATCTTTTGTCCAGCTGTGTCATTCCATTCCTACCACGGGAATGCTGGGGCAGAAGGAGCTGCGACTGCACAGTCTGCTCCCAGTTTCTCTTCCCCTCTTGTCTTTGGATGCCAGCAGCTGCACTGGGAAGAGCGTCCCTCCTTTCGCAGGCGTTTTCCTGCTGCTCAGACATGCCTGCTCCACTGCACCCCCTTGGGCTCTCGTATCGACGAAGGGATCTAAGCACGCAGAGCAAACGGAGCTGCTCTCCCCTCTCCTGAATGCAGGGAGTCATTGCAAGTCATGCACACAAAACACACGTGTTCTTAAACATAAGGCCTGAGAGTTGTATCTGACACCAGTGCGTAAGTTCAAACTACACAAAATTGTCCAAATACATTGGGAAAAAATAATTATGATGCAGTAAATGAAGAGTAGGTTATTGCTGATGCAGATGGGATGAGTACATTCCATTTTTAAAAGTATCCTGCCCAGACCAAACCCGCTGAAAGGGCTTCAGAAACGGCTGCAGGTGGTTCATCTGGTACGGCAGACTAAGCGGGCAGAAACTAGCCTGGACACACGGCCAGAGAGAAACCGAAACAGCACATCTCCCTGTGAACTCACGCTGGTCAGACGACTAGGTCAGCCTTCTGCTCTGCTGAGCTGCCATCATTTGCCATCGCGTTCTTTCACAGCCTAGGGCAGCTCGCTGACAAAAGAATTAACGGTAACCCCAGCAAAGAGCTGTGCAGACCCTAAAGCTGCTGAGGAAGAGAGCTGGTTTCCTGCCCTTCTACTCATGAAAAATTTTAAAGAAAAGTCCTTTTTTTTTTGATGGATGATGAAAATTTATAACCTCAATGCAGACTCCTTGGAAGTGACGTGAAGACTAGAAACCAGAAATGTATGACAGACTCTCACATCAAGACATCTCTGGTCAGGAACACGTCACATAACCAGTCCTCAGGAACTCCGAAGCAGCATGTCGACCACAACAGGAGTGTGGTATGTAAGAGCTGGAGAAGAGCTTCAGGAACCACCCCTGCTCTTGGACTATGTCAGTTCTAGACGCTTTATTGCCACCATGCTCAGACCAAGCTCCTGCAAGCAAAGCCCTAGAACTGCCTGCAGATATTAAGAACCCTGAATGAGAAAGAGTCTTTGTATTTGAACTTCACTACTTTCTAGACTCAATATCGCAAGGTCAGCTGAAGAGATCTGATCAGTTTATCTCAGACAATCCTGTCACTACCAGACAAGGCAACAAGCCATGTTTCTGACAAGGAAGGTCATGGAATATTCCAAGCTTTGTCCATTAAGCAGTTGAGTGAGTTTCCAAAAGGAAAGGTCCGGAAAGCCTCTGGTACAGCCTGCTCTTCTCCAGCAGCTTCTCCCTACAACACAACAGGAAGAATCCAAACCTGTTCCTTGGTTCAAAATGATGTGCCAGTGAAAACACAGCCAGTTAAGTTGGTAAAACAGGGGCAGACCTGTCTGGATGACCTGAAGTGCACAACGGAATCGAAGTCCAGGCGCAAAAGCCTTCGCAGAGAAGATGCTAGGTAAGACCAGATGCTAGGTTCTGCCACTCAGCACAAATAGTGTGATGAGGTCAGCTCTGTGGTGCATCAAGCAGAGCCATGAACCTCAGAAGTGAGGGGGCTAGTCACCTTACCACCAAGAGAAACAACAGTATGTGGTGGTGGCAATGACAAAGATGTGCAGTTCAGGATGAGAGTCTCTGCTTGCTGGATGAACTCCAGCTCATTGAAAGCGCAGCAACAAATTGCGTTAGCAATGAGGCACCAGTGACTGATGATTCTCCTAAATGTCAATGTTATGCCATGTGGTTGAACAGAGGGCAAAGGAGATTTTCCAACCCAAACACAAGGACCAGAAGATTGTGAGTGGTACTAAGGAGAGGAGCTCACCAGTGAGAGGCAGAGACCTCTTCTTACCTTTGAGTTGGAGACAGGTCCCAAACCAGTAGGTCCGACACCAAAGGCAGGGCAGCCTGCCACTGCTGAATGTCCTGAAATCCGACTAAACAATGTGGGTTGACCCTTCTTCCCAGCTCTAGGAGTCAAAGCCTTGCAAAGGAAACTGATCTTCAGAGAATGTTGGAACCCTAAATTCTGAACACAGACACTTTTTGCGTTGGTCAGTGACAGACAATGAACATCCCTTGAAGCCAGACGTTGTCTTAGACTTAAGATGTGGGCTCAGGCAACTTGTGACATTGCTACTAAAACTTAAAAGAAAACGTGATTTTGAGAACAAAGCTTTCTCAGGTCTTATATGGTCTGCAGAAACAAAAGCAGCAAGGACAAATATGATGCTTAAGTAGGAACAGCCTGAGAGTACATGCACTGTGGTGTACGCGTGCACTTCGCCCTCAATACACTTCGCTATAAAGCGTCCTCTGATCTGCAAGAGGGTGCCCCGAGAGCTCTGGAGGAGCAGGGACCAGCTGGAAGATAGCTCAAGAAAAGACATGCCTTTAAGAAATAGGGTTTGGGTTTTTTTTCAGTTTGGGCTCTGTTGTCCTTAGAAGGTACATCCAAGGACTGCATTCCTGGCTATCAGGCTCAAAGTGGAGCTCGGTACTCCTCTGTCCACAAGCCAGTGGCACTCCAGCTAATTTACACATTACATTCTAGAAAGAGCGATCATTTATTAAACACAGAGTTTAAAACCAGTGCACACAGAATGCCCTTACCAACAGCTGCTCTCTAACCAGACGTAGCCAGAATTTTACCTCCAAAACAAAAGAACACAAAGCAGATGCTTTGGGATTAGGTCTTTTCATCCCCGATAAGCTGAACTACTGCCCTGCGATGGAAGCCAACAAGCTGGAGCAAATTCAAAACAAAGCAAGTGAAGCGTGACATGGTATAGACACAAGAGGACTGGCTTACGGGTCGTCCATGAAGTCGTAGATCTCCCTCATAGCCACACCTCCCACATTGACAAAAAAGACAAGTCGTAACAGGACCAAGTAGTGTTCTGGTGGCATCCAGAGGACAAACTTCAAGTAAAATGTGTTCAGCTCTGCCAATAAAAACTGAGAAAAAGGACATTTTAATTACATTCAGAAGACTTCACTGAATGAGGCCTGGAATGTCCCTCTCTCCCTGCACGACTCCCCCCACCATTGCTCCAACACCGAAGTCCTGCTCAGCATTACCGAGCGCACCATCATCAGTTGCAGTAACAACCAAGAATGGCTGGGTTTTTAGAAATTACATGTGTTGGAAGAGGTACTAAAAAAACACAACAAGAACCTGGACAAGCACTGCCTCTTCATTTTGGATGAGGTGATCCTGAGTTTGAAGTACCTGCAGAACTACTGATAACAAATCCTGAAAGCAACCACCTGTCCTTCCACTACCATTAAAATCTGACTGCGGGAACCCCAAAATGACAAGGAATCAGCAGCGCATCCCGGGTTTTTTTGTTTGGTTCAGGTTATTTTTACAGTTACGCAAACGCCACTGCCAAAGCCAACTTGGGGGAACTGGTTAGACATTCACAGCAAAGTGTTCGCAAGTGAGCTGCCCGGCAATGCAATTAAGCGAGCAAGCAGACACACGGTTCTCACTTCAAAGGAAACGCTAACAAAGGGCATTAAGCAGTGTTTAACCCAGAAGAGTCAGCCAATACCTGAAGCTGCCTGCAAACGGAAGCTCTCAGGTGCAAAATCTGCTCCAGCACCTAAACCTCGATTTCTCTGGGGTGCAAAAAGCTGGGAGAGTGCACACAGTAATCACTGGGAGAAGCGTGCTTTATTTATGCAGGCACACTGACTTTACTTCTCCCATGAACTCCGGGAACCTCAGCAAACCTGATGTGCTACATGAACCCGGCAAACGATTTCTGTAGCGGAAATCAGGTGATGTGAGCTTGCTTTCAACTGACTGGGTTTGCAAACAGCCTGGCACTCACTGCTGGCACTGCTGTACGCCGCTGGCATGCTTACAGACAGCACGTTGCTCCTGAAGCACTCTCAGGTCTGCAACTCCACACCAGCATAAAATACTGAATAAGTCTGAGCTGCTTAAAACAGAGCCAAGCGACATCCCATGGACAGCACAAAGGCCCAAGTCCCCAGCTGACAAAAGGCAGGAGTGGGGGAAAGGCACTTAAACCGCCAAGTTTACCCTCCCTGTCAGTGCCGCGTGCGCGATCCCTGTGACTGAAACGGAAGCTGTGAATTCAAGATGACGCATCTCCGTAATTCAGATTCAGCCACTCGGATGGCTAGGTCAAAGAGGCACACCGTCAGCCTTCGTGACTGGTGGAGAAGCCAGCTTTCTCTTTCGTCTAAAGGGGGCAGCTACTTGACCTGAACTGGTCGAGCTAGGTACTGTTAACATCATCACATGCTACGTGTTCAGTGAAACATAAAAAAATCTAGGATATCTGAATTATTTAAGTCTGTAGAAACACATTATCTGAGGCAAAACCGTGTGCTTCAGGAGCCATGCTGCGCAGAGCTAGCATACGGAAGCCTGAGGCTTTGGTTGCAGTCCTCTCCAGCTGTAATGTGATAAATATCTGCTTAAGGCTGAGAGAAACCAGCTACTTTCACCCGAAGCCAATGTATTTGGTAGCAGTGTGTGCTGAATTACGTGTAGATCACAGTTTATACTGCTCACATTGCCAATCAACATAGTTCAGCAAGAACAAACATTTATGCAACGAATCTGCAAACTGTACCAGTGACTTGGAAACAGAGACCTTTCTGCAGGATGTGGAAGTGATCTCTTCCAGCCTCAACTAAAGGAATGTCACCACAGCAGAGTTTCAGCCTCAGTCACCGTTTGCACAGTTGCTTGGTTGTTACAAAAGGTTAAATCAAACGATAGAGAAAAGACAGAAGTTTCCTTACTACAAAGATTATGCCACAAACTGCTAGCCATCTGCGTAAGCTGGATGCTGGCTTCCACTCAAATTTGACCCAGCTATACGGGGTGAACTGGAAGACAATTCTCTTCATTTTACCTCTGAAAAAAAAAAAAGCAGAACACATTCTTGCAATTTTAAGAAACACCACATAAGAGAGATCTACTCACATTTCCATTTGAGACACCAATGCAGGTACGCAGAATGCCTCCATTTACTCCATTAAAATGGCTACTTAATGAGATTAGCATTCTGAGTTAGAGAAGCCTGTCACTGGGACTATCATTTTAAACTTTAATAGACTGCACCCATTGCAGCAAGCAGTTCCTCAGTTTGCTCAGCAAAGACACGGAACAGAAAAGGACAGTTCATTACTGGTACAAGACCAGGGGTTTATTACATTTTGAGTGTCAGTGTCCCAGTTACTATGAGGTTCTGATGACTAGGGAATGCACTATTTGCACAAGGACCAAACAGATCCTTGCTGTGAATGAGAGAGTATGATCCTGACTTGGGTTCCTGCATCTCCTGTAAAAATCTCATTAAATAAGCTCATTTCCACAAGGCACCCTCGTTCCTAGACATCAGGCAATGCTCCCGACAGACAGGTCTATTTTCAACAATTTCATTTGCAAGTTAAATAAAGCTACTAGATACTCAAGTCATCTAAAGACACACAAGTTCTTTAATTCACATTAACCCCAACAGAACAGCCCTTCAACCACCAACATCTCTCACAAGGGCCCAACTTTGTGCCGTGTGGCTGCTGGCAGAGTTCCTTTCTACACCAACTTACTTGTATGTCGGAATGTTCCAAAGTCCTTGCCATTTGTATGTTTTCAAGGAAAGCCAAGACAGGGTCTTCATCCCACAGTAAATTCCTAAGCCGTTGCACAGGATGACATCCATTATCCACTGAAAGGAGACACACAGAGTGATGCTGCAGAAGAAGCACTAAAGCCCGTAGAAGGGCAGACACTGCAGGTACACACACACGCAGACACGCTCTCAGTCACAGGGACTGAACATCCCAGAGAAGAGAGGCACACAAACTGCCAGCAGAAAGAATCTCAGCTGCCCAACCTACCCACATAAAGCAAAAGTGTCCTGCTGCAGAGCAGACCTCTTCCCACCCCCTGTCTGCGCAGCTCCACTCCCTTAAGTGGGAACTTTAGAAAAAAGTCTGAACATATTCCTACAGACTGGATTTTGCTACACCCAATGACTTCACATACTCTTTAAGCTTCAGGCTGTCTCCTAAAGAAATGCCTGATCTCCAGGCGAGGGTGTGAAAGCAAACAAGAGATCTCTCCCCTCATCTGTCCTACTGCCACACATTCATTCTGAAGATGGAGCTCTTGAGCCGAAGAAAACCCAGCTGTCCTCTGCATTCAGAGAGGCAGAGCACAGAGTGTTAATTTCCAAAGAAGTTTTTTTGAAGGCAAAATTAGCTTTGCTTGATGTCTTTATACATAATGCATTTACTTTTATAAATACAACCACGTAGCAAATCATCACAAGCCTGGGAAAGAGCTTGTACTGGGAGTTAAAACAAGCCCAAGTAACATCCGAACCATAGCTGGGTGCCCTGAGGGTAGGTAATTCTGATCGCTCTGGTACCCAATTTACATTTCATAGGAAAATAAAAAATAAGTGTTAACAAAGTGTGTCACTTCAAGCTATAGAGCTTGTTTTTTCCGCAGAGAAACTAGATCACAGCAGTAGTCTTTCCAGCTTGAAAACACGCACACAAGCAGTATTTTCGGGCAAGAACGGTCACAGAGTGTCACCTGCAAAGGCCATACAGCTTTCAGTAAGGCCAAACATTTATCTTTTGAAATGTTTTATAAACCACACCAGAAGTTCTAAACACACTAACACTGTTTTCAGAAACCAGCGAAGATAGACTTGTGCAGAAGGAAGAGCTGGATACAAATTGCACTGAGTCTGTTTTGTTTGGGTTTTTTTTAACGGGCAGGAAAAATCACCATCTGAAACTATACCCAGGTTTACCTTTCTCTTCATTTCCGATTTTATGGTTTGTACCATCACCAAATATTTGACAATGTTCAGCTAAAGCTTTAGATTTTCTCTGGTGTGAAACGAGCCAAAACAAACATTTAACCATGCAGTCTGTTTGAAAGCCTGCAAAATTACACAGACAGCGACAAGCATACTACAACTCAACACGGAGAAGCACCAATGCCTATGTCTCTGGCCACAGGCACACGATATAATTTACTTCTCAACACTTCCTCCCCCCCGCTTTAAAATACCTCCATTTAGACAAAGACATTATGATCTGTGCGGTACGTACGTGATCCCACCAACATTCACTGAAGTTTGGAAGCTGGTGCTCCAGGCTGTACTCCAGAAACTCAAACATTACGCTGATGATCATACACATCCACCAGTCTCGAATCATCAATGTCTATACAAAGGGAGAAAAAAGAAAATTCAAATATCCAGAACAGCTGCACAATACACTAGAACCCATCACAAAAATGAACACTTGCACACCAGACTGAGTAAATCTGACAGCACTTACGCTAACATCCTTCAGAAATCTCAATAATTGATCTCTGTAAATACTGCAGAGACACCGCTCAGATTTAGTTTTGCAACAGTGTATTGAAAATTATTCCTTTCTTTTCCTAATTTCAAAATTATTTTCCTAATTTCAAAACCACTTAAGCAATATGACATTAACACTTCTGGACTCTGAGCACAGAGGACACACACGCTGTGCTTTGCTTACTTCTATAGCTGAGTATCTTGTTTCCAGGATCCAGAAAGGGATCAGGAAACTCATGACAATCTTATTTTTATCATACGGTAGGTCTAGCAAAGCCAAATGCTCACAGGCCTCTAAACTTACCAAGCATGCAGCACAACAGACAAGACAGACACTGAAGAGTGTAGATGACGACATTAATGCCGTTACAGGAAAGAACAAAGGCGGGCAAGACGGGATTCAGAAGGAAGGTCGTTAGTTAAATTAACAGAATGACTGAGTGCTCGACCACCACAGGCAGCATCATTCCAGTGCTGCTCAGAAAAGGCTTTTCAGAGCCTGCTTAACACAAACTTTAAAGAGAAGTCACTTGCACTACATCTCAGCCCTGACTGTGCTGGGAGCCCTGGGGCTACTTTCTACCAGCTGTTAGGAGAGCAACAAGGGCAGCATCTTCTTCCACCTTCAGCCTAAGGATCCAGCTGAGCTGCAGTCCTAGAGCATATGCATCACCTCAGCCTGCTGTCAAAACAAGGGAAGAGATTTGTGGTAACGCTTTGTTTCACGTTTGTACGTGGGTAAGAGCACATCTTGTCTGCTGTATCCTCAGCAGGGTGCCTGGACAGAAGGTGGCAGCCCCAGATGAGCTAGTACTGACTCTGGAAAAGTAAACACAGCTTGGCCTTGGCTGCCTCAACCAGAAGATGGAAAAATACAAGACATGCATTACCACAGGTTAGTCTGACATATGATCTAAATTGCTTCAAAGCAAAGGGGGAGGCCCACAACAATTTCTGATGAATGAGGCACATTCATCCTCAATACTGCCACTCTGTGCTTTGAGATACAGCTGAAGAGTCTGTTACCCAAACCAGGTCAAAACCAGAAACACTCAAACACGTGCTCATCTCTGTTTATGAAGACAACACGCTCAACTTCCAGCTTCTTACAGAAAAATATGTTAACTGACAAATAAGAAACACAGCAGCCAGCTTCCTCCAAGCTTAGCAGCACAGAAACAAACACCTGGTGGGGGGCTCTTCAGATCAGACTGCAGGCTGACAAAACGACGTAACAGCCCAAGCATTCCCACAGAACAGTCTCTTTAATAAAAACTTGGCTTCCTCCCGACCAAGACAGATAACAGCTTGACTGAGCAGACTGGCACATTGAACTCTATCCCATTCCAGTTCCTCGGGAAGGTGCTACTGCTTCCCTTACGTCTTGTTACCAGGCTCTCGCTATTGAGGCATTTTTCCCTCAGTATAACATTATCTGTAAAAATAAACATAGAACATAACTGAAATGCTATTTTGATATCTAAGTTTCTAATGTAATTCTATTGGATGAAGATCAAAGTTTCTCCAAGTTTATAATTCTGTATACTAACAGAGCAAGCCACAACAAGCTGATGTGAAGTCAAAGTCTCTCTATGCCTCGCACAGTCATCTTTTGGTTGTGGAGGAATTAAAAAAAACCAGATCAAAACAAAACACTCACAGGAATACATCTGCACTTCTGAAATGGAAAACCAAAACAACAGTTACAGCTTATTTTTAAAACAGCCTGAGCTTTTTCAGTTTATTAGATATGGTGGTCTTGTAGGTAAAAAAACCAAACAAGGTCTGCAGGACAAAATAAAATTAGCCAGTAAGTTTGCTCAGGTTAAAAAAAAGCTAATACTTAGACCAAAGTAATCAGCAAAACACGTGTTGAACGTGTTCTGCCAGAAACCAGTACAACTGGACTTCCTTCCACAGTTGGCTGATACTGACTAAAGAGTAAGAGGAACTAAACCAGTACCCACTTAACGATTTAAAATCCTAATTAGGGCACCCCAGGAAAAGCCTGCCTCAGAACAGCAGTAGTACATCATCACACATCTGTGTTTGGGTAACAGCAGGCCTTCCCTGCCTCCCTGACTCTACACTCAAAGGTCATTCAAGCACCTACCTTGCCCCAGGAGGAAAGTTTTTTACTTTACTGATCTGACCTCTGAACGAATTCTGGTGGAGGAGGGAGTTGTCCATGTAATGTTATTCTGGAGAGAACTGGGGTGACCTAACACGGTCAAGCCAAAAAAAAAAAAAAAGCCTTTCATGTCTTCCAAACGCTTAGCCTAGTTCACAGACGACTGCCTGCTATAATTGATCCCAAAGACTGCCATCACTGAAGCAGAAGCAGCCAAGCTTTACAAGCAGAACAGTACTGTGACAGAAACGGAACAGAGACCCATTCTTACCTTCAGGTACCAGCCAAAAAAGTGAGCAGGAACAAATCCATCCAGCTTGTCCTATAAAGCAAGGAGAGAGCGTAGGTCACTTTGCACTACAAACAATAACCCATTCTTAAGGTTTACTCCCCCCCCACCCCAAGAAAAATGCAGCAATAAACTTCAGCCGTTTCCCATATAAATCCTGGGTGCACTTTATGAGTTTCTTTGATCTGACGTGCAACGAACAAACAAGCTAGCTATTTTCAAAGCAAAGGAAAAATCTTATGGGGCAGAAAAATGGAACTGGGATTGTATTGACAAAGCAGAGACTACCTTGTTAATGCTAAATGTCACAGTCCTTGCCTCCCCAGGGGACAGAAGCAGAACACGTTCAAGCCAGAGCAAGAACATGCATTTCTTCATCAGACCCCCATCTTGTATCTAGCAGAGCTTCTTAACTCCTCCCAGTCCCGCCAGCACAAATCCCTGGGCAGAGCGCCTTGCCTCCTCCTAGTTCTGCTGCAAGGCTAGAAAAGCACAGCTGTAACTGCTCTCCATTAGTCCAGCTCCTGATGCACTGAAGACTCACACGGGAGACCCAGAGGATCCGGTGCTCCCCACAACACGAGCACTAACAGCTCCATGCAGTCAGGGACTTGTAAGTAATTGTAATTCCTTTGGCCTTGAACTTCAAGTCTTCTGTTTGCCAGCGAGAAGCAATAACCTGATGGTTTCTGGTATTCAGAAAAGTGGCAACATGCAGCTTTTGAACCTTATACCTCAAGTAGAAGATCCTTTAAGCACACAAATAAACCCAAACTCCTGGGGAAAGGGTTTACATCAATAATCCGAGACATAAGGACTGTAAAACAGTTTATTCTCTCTCTCCTGGACAATGTAATTAGGGTACAAAGAGACATCTCCATCTGATGGCCAGGAAAGGTCAAGAGAAGAGAAACAAAAAAGCTGAAGAGCCAGTCAAGACCTGTTCTCTCTATGACTGCACTCTGAAGAGTTCAATTAAGCAATCTTTTACCAAAAAATAGTCAGACTCATTAGCAAGTAACTTCACTTGTTTCTTACCCAGATGTTGTGAAATGGATCGGTTTCATTGCCAGGATCATAAATAAGGCAGTTGCCACCGTAGTCTCTTTCTGGCAAAGGAACACCTAAATGTGGATCGATGTACTTCATGAACTGCCTGCCATCCTGTACAGTCTGCAAAAGGAACACAAGCCCCACGTTTCCCTCTCAGCAAGTATTAATGCACAGAGAAGTACACAGACAATAAAGCCATTGTATTCTCAAACGGGCAGTTTTTTAAAGATGTGTTGCAGAACAAATCTTGAAATATATCCAGCCCTCAAAGCCTCACACAGCATATATCCCTAACTTTCTGGGCCTCTCATGCTAATTACTGAGGAAAAACATGACTACAGAATAAACTTAAGATTTCTTAGAGATGAAAAATCAGATCTCTGTTTCCTGAGCCACTCCTCCATGCCCTTCCCTCCCAAAAGCTTGGCACTCGAACTGGCACACAGTTCATCCTTCCACCGGCCCTTCCGCCCCTCCTCTCCCCGCCTCGAGCTTGGCGAGGGTACACAAAAAGCAGCCAGTAACTCAGGAAAGGCTGGTGTCAGGGCTGCACCGCCTGCCTCAGCGACTCTCCCAGGAGGGGAAAGGCCCAGCAACACTTCACACACAGCACCTGCAGACATCAGCAGACGGAGCGCCCTGACCGCGGGCACCCTTAGCGGGAGCGGGCGCGCACGCGTGCTCAGCTCACGCCAGCCACAGACGTCGAGAACTGCACTGCGTCTCACAGCAGTGCAACTCACTGAATAAACAAGTTTTCAAATAAAGGCAAATAAACTTGCCCTGATTTACTGGTAACTCACGCACACGCCTGCTGAACAAGCACTTCCCAAGGAAATCGCTCGCTGTTGTGGTCGGTGTTTTACACCAGAACATCTGTGACAGACTGGCAGACAGTAAAAGCAGGGCAGGGCTAAAATCAGTTAATAGCAATAATCAAATTATAGCAGGAACCCACCGAAGTCACGCTGACTGTAAGAGAAGTTCCAGCTACGAGCGAGCTTGTATTTGCTTTAAAGGAAGCTCAGTCACCCCAGACTCAGCACAATTTTAACCTGATCTAATCCTGCGCACAGTAACCGTGTATTTTTAGTAAAGAGCTGTGCAACAGCTCGTGAGCGCCCGTAACAACTGACCGGCGGTGACATAACATAACGCACCGCCAGAGGCGAGCGAAGCGCTCCAGGCCGCTCTCTTAGAATCCAAAACTACAACAGTGCTATCAAATAAAAGTGAAACCCATTATTTGGCCTGGCTGCAGCTAGTCAGGAGTATCATTTACACCAGGGCCCCAGGTAAGGGTTTATGCTGACCCCCAAGCTACGTCACAGGGACAGAAACTCACGTTGCTCTTTATCGAGCTCCGGCGGACACATTCCAGCTGCCCACTGAAACAACCGGCCAGGAGAAAAAAAAAAAAAAAAAAAAAAAAAAAAAAAAAAAGAGGAGGGAAAAAAAAATATTGGACAGTTTTGTGTTCTTAAGACACCTTGGCACAGACTTCTGGGGAGGCTCCAGGAAAGTCAAGCAGAACAAGAAACGCTGGAGCCAAAGGAAATCTTTGATGAGCTGGAAAGGGTTTGATCAATATTAAAAACCTGTTTGCAAAGCAAGTGCCCTGGTCCAACACAAGACAGATCCTGACACCTCTGAATTCCAGCCCCACTTCAAGCTCGCTCGGCCTCTAGAGGCAAAACTTTTTTTTAAAACATCTTCCTCATCCTTCTCCCATCTAAAATGATTTTCAAAGCTACCTGATGAGTACGTGATGGTACCTGCACAACTCTTAAAACAGAGCACCAAACTCTGTCACTAAGGCGTTGGCAAGAAGGACCTGTCTGAAATGAACAGCTGGGTCTAACTGGAACCGAAATCTGAAAAGCAGCCAGCTGTCTGACAGAACAGGACAGTTACCTCTCAGGGTTTCGTATCTCTACATCTGCTTTTGGATTCAAACAGTGCTGCTGCCTGAGGAGACAACCGCAATCACTGGATTGAGTAATGGAGGAAAGGATGAGACACCTTCAAAACCTCCAGCCCTTCCTTGGCACTCAAACTCGATTTGCAGGGCGTAAGTACACATACAGGAGCACAACGGCTTTAATAGCATCAGGTGTGCTGCTCTTGCTTATCTCCAAATATTTCACCTCAGCTGCTGCATTTCTGAGAACTCATAAAAGGCAAGGGAAAATTATCAGTTTAGTAAAGGATGAGAATATGGTAAAGAAAACCTGCTTTATTTGGAAGTACCAATAGCCTGTCTTTCTGGAAAAAACATCATCCTCTGTTTGCTGCCACTACACAAAGTTGTGTATGAAGTTCTGGTTTATTGCAAAAAAAACCCAAACCAAACCAAAACAAAAACAAAAAAACCCCCCACAAACAAAACCAACCCCAAACAAACTAACTAACAACAACAAAAAACAAAACCCAAAACCCAACAAAAAAAACCACAAAAGTGTTCAGAGCACTTACCATCCCAGGTAAAAGTATTTGAAGAGATTACACAAGTGGAATTCACCCCACAATCTGTAGGACCCAAGAAACTAAGAGCTGGTGCGCAACTTCAGCAAGTCACAGCCAGTCCAACAGAGCAGAGACTGAACACCAGAAGCACCAACTCCTGATCGCTTGATCTGAACAGGAACTCTGACTTACCAACTCCGTTAAGAGCACTTCCCTGTGCTGTCTAACCCGGGCTGAGCCTAACGGGAGCTTGGACAACAAGGGGAAATATTTTTATAATATTATAATTTTTCCTTAACCTATTAGTCTCATTAAATAGCACAATGATCTGATCTCACAAAAATGAAGAGCCTCTCCTGTAGTCAGCGAGAATCCTAGAGAACACCATGGAGGGTTTTATATCCACATTACATTGGCATTTAGTAACTAGAGGTCTAAGTTACTTACCTGGAAGAGTATGAAGATGAGGAAGAGCTCATATACAACGCTGACACACAGCCAAAACCTCCAGTAAGCTACAGAAACAAACAGGATGTCAGCCAGCGTTCAAGCAAAACAGCAGTCCGTTATCATTTACTGCAATACAACTGAACATTTCAAGAAGGAATGCTCTCACCAAGAAGTTATGAAGCCCAGCATTCACCATCCCTCCCGCAGAGCGCAACCAGAATGGCTCTGACCACCGGACAGGCTGCCACGTAAATGTGCCAGGATTGCTGAGGCAGTGAGCCAGATCTGTGAGAACAGACCTGGATCCGTAAGAACGCTCCAACCCAATGAATGGAATGTTTAAAAATTAGAAGGAAAGATGTGTGCCACATGCAATGCTTCCCAGCAGTCCTTGAACTACATCCTTCCTGAACTAATCTGCTGTCTCTCTCTGCGATCTCACATAACCTGGCCTCTCCAAGGGTGGTTTTCCCAGCCCTGTCAGGGCTAAGGTGCTTCACCAGCCTCTGCCTTGGTACTGCCAAAACAGGCAAGACCAAGACTGGCAGAGGAACCACTGCTTTTGCAAGCCCATCTTTCTCCTTGAACACAAGGCTGTTTCCTCAAGGGGCAGAAAGCATTTCAAAGTACCAAAAATATTTTCACTTTTACTAGGAATCAGATTTTTAAAAGGTACCAAAGATTTAGCAGGCACTAGATGCAAGCCCTATGAAACTCTTCACACTGAGAGAAACACCATGCAAACCTCGGCTGCTTCTGGGTCTGCGGTCATTTTTCACCCTCCCAAGGTACGTGACTACAGCGGGTCTCACACTGAAGCAACACCTGAAGCTAAGGGGTACACAAATTCAAGTACTTGTACACTTCAGCCCCATCATCGTCACCTCTGTTCTTCCAAAAGACTCAGTCCCCAGCTAACAGGCTCTGATTGTCCCGGGCACAAGCTCTGTGGTCCATGGGCGCAGGTCACGCCTCTAATTCATCTCGCTCCACCCAGAGATTGGTTTGGCCTCCCTTCTGTAAAGCGATTCATGGGCTCTGAGACCTCACTCACGTTTGTTAACCCTACGCAAGAGGAAGCAGGTTAACGCAGAGCCAGGATGCGCACAGACAGAACGCTCCAGCCTTTTTCCCTAACCACATCCAAAAAGTTACACAAGGTAATTCATTCCAAGTGGATATTTAAATCTCTCAGTAACATCCCACACTAATCACTCTGGAATTATTTTAACAGACTTTCCTTCAGGTGTTTCCTGTTTACACTTATCAAGCAGAGCTCTCCTTCCAGGGTTACCCCCGGGTGACAGAGCTGGACCGGGGCACAGAGGAACGGAGACAGTCATTAATTTGGCCGAGAGGAGACAGCAAGCGGCTCCACCTTCACCAGCATGGCTTGCCACGAAGGGAAAACACCCAGAACCTCCAGGTCTGATTTGGGCATTCATCTCTATTCACGCCAACCCAAGTATGTTCATGCTTAAAAGCAGGGCCACAGCATAAATAATGCAAGGCTTGCAAACAAACTAGTTTATCAGCTCAGAACACAAAATGAACCAGCCATGGTGTTTCAGAGCTTCCTAGAGGCTTGTTTGTCCCTGAAACAAAAATAAATGTCATCTTCGCCCAATTCAGCCTCAAGCAGCAAAAAAAAAAAAAAAAAAAAAAAAAAAAAATTCCACATTTTTAAAAGAAGTCTCCAACAGCCTGCTTCTGACACCATCATTAAAATAGACTGAAATGTGAGAAGGTGTGACTTTTTTCAGCAAAACTGCTAAATTAATTTCATGAAAACGGCCTACTTTACACTTTCAGGAAAAAAAAAAACAAAAAGGAAAAATAAAAAAAGGCAGGCGTGGCCTGGATAACAGGAAGTTCAGAGCTCTGTAACAGCTTTCACTGGAAATCTGGAACTTTAAAGATTTTTACTTAAAGTCTACAAACGTAGCTGTCATTTCTTAATTACGCGATACGATGAAGTGTCATCGTAGGAGTCAGTCAGCCTCTAAACACACGTATGAGGTGTGGCCCCTTGGTCTCCGAGGGAAGGAATCGCAGAGCTCGGCCTACATTCTCTGTGATGAGGCAACAACAAGTGCCTCTTGTGCGACTGTCCTCACACAAAACTTGTAGAAACCATTAGAATCCTTAAAAATGCTGAATTTTTTCTGACCTATAAAGCCCTGTATGACAGACTTTACACTACTCACGGACATAAATGTGGCAGACTAGCTCCGAGACTGATGTACACACAGTTCAGAAAGCAGAGAAATCTAAATCCTTATCCGAGCTTTTCTTCTCCTGTATACATAGGGATCTGGCAACAGACGATCTGCAGCTGCTGAACATGCTCAGGAATACTTTGTAATTAAAGTAAAAAGACCTAGCTATAATTTAGTGTGCTTTCTCCCTGGCTGACCTGAGAACCCTGGAGGTTTTGAAGACTACTTTCCATCTCTACATGTACAGCAGAACGATGTTTTCGAAGCTGTACAAACACTCTGTTCTCTCTCTTCCTGGACTGGCCTCAGCTTTAGCTATGAAGTTATTTCTGGCATACCTCTAATATTTGTCTTCCTTAAATGCACTTGTCACCAGGAACCACCCTCAAACCGGGACTATCTTCCTGATTAAGCAGGCTTCACCTGATCGTTTACATACCTGACAGTTAGGGATTACTATGCCCAAATACTGAACTGTTGCCATTGTAGGGAGACTTGAGAACACGAGACGAACGCTTAACAACAGCGTGCTGCCCGGCCGAGTGCACAGCCAGCCACTTCCCTCTATTTACTGACACAGCTTTAAGTTTGACCTATGCCACCTGAAAGGCTAAACGAGCAAAGAAAAAAAATCTCTAAGTTATTTGCCAAAGCAAGGCACGCATCTTAAAGCTGTTAAGTGGGTGCAAATCAGAAGTTCACAGGACACGAGCAGGGAGAAAAGTCTGGTCCCAGCGGGCACAGCAGCCTGGGCCAGTGTACGCCTGCTCAAGTTACTGCTCCCAGCACGAGGTTTTCCACAGCAAGGTCAGGTTCAGCAGCACCACCTGCGACCCGAGGGTTAAGGCAGTGTTCCTCCTTTGCTAGAAGATCTGCTAGAACCAAATGGAAGCCAATGGTTTACAGGAAGAAAATAAAAAATGGGATAAAAAGCAGGGTAAGTTTGTAAAGAACTCTTGCCTAAATAGTCATACATACTTATTTTCATGATACTCCTACATTTCTGAACTACAGTAAGGTAACTGGTATTGGTCCATGTAGCAAATCATTAGCTAAACTGGCGAAAAGGGGAAGGAGAGCATCATCAGCTGGAACAGAAGGATTTGGTGTTATCTGCCGGTCACTCAGCCGTCACTGGAATACAGCCACGAGAAAAGCACATGCAAGATAAAGACGCCCATCAAGGTACTCCCAGAGAGATACTGGGAAGGACTAACACTACCCCAAAAACCGTAAGTGCTGTCACACCTGCAATATCCTACCCAGTTCTGGAGAGCCATTCTACAGAAGAAAACTCAAAACGCACAAAGAGGACTACCGAAGCGTTATGGGGAGAAAGGGCTTGTACTGAGGGAGGAGACCAAAAGCAAAACTTGTTGCTTGAGCAAAACTAATGGTGAGCTGGCATATGTGAGCTGTGCATAAATACATCAGGTGGATAAACACCGAGGAAGAGCTATTTAATCAGAACAGCAACATTAGGCACAAAAACCAGACAAAACCACAGAATATCTCTGCGCTAGCCATAAATAGGTACACACACTGAATAACAGCGCTCCAAAAACCACCTGACAGAAGCAGGGGATGAAACCTAGCTACCCTGAAGATCCAGCGTGAATTCATTTGACAGATCTGATGCGGCTGTATGTGACCGTAGTGCCCTGACCGACCCAAAGGCCTCCTTCTGCCCTATAAATGGAAGCAGCGCACACCAGTGCCCTGCGCTGCCAGTTCCTTTGGGATGAGATCTTTCTCCTGGAACAGCACTGCCAAGCTAAGGTCAGAGACTCTGCTTCCAACGCACCCCTCTGTAACTGGAGAGCCGAGGCCGAATCTCACGGGGCTGCAGGGCCGTGCCCTCCGCTGCCCACGAGGGCCTTCCACAGGAGAGGCGTGAGAGAGGCTGCCACTCTCCTTCCACAGGCACCCAGATGTCTGGCTGTGGCTGCGGCAGCATCTGCTCTCCTAGGAAACTGCTCTACCACTTCAGAAGAGCATCCCATCAAACAAGCCAGAGGAAAGGTGAAGCTAAGACAGAAGATGACATGAATACACTCAGTATTTGAAGTGATTGAATACGTGGGAGCTTCTTCAATCACCCTGCTCATGGACAATCTGATTCTGCTGAAAGACAGCTTCAGTCTAGTAACTGCTGTTTCCAGTACAGCAGCACACAGAGGTGGCAGACATTGGCTCTGTCTACGCTAGAGGTTTGCTGTAGAGATCTCTGACCTTTGGACTTCCCCCATCCAATTTGCACTACTTTGTTCTAGGGAATAAAAAGACTTCCATCCCAGACAAAACCACCGATGTTCTAAAATTGAAAGCACTCAAATACCACTGGTGTCCTTAAAAAGAGTAATTTGTCTTACAGGAGGAACCAGAACGAACTGTAATGGAAAGGAAAGGCTAAATACTGCTACTAAATAAGATCTCCAAAATGCAAAGTTCTGAAGAAAACCTTAAGTTTGCTGTTGGCACTGCTCTAGAACAACGTCTGCTTTGACTGAGGTTTTTAACCTCTGCTGTTTCTCACAGAGCAGCATTTCTAAACTGGAAGGTTAAATTTTTGGCGTAAGAAATACTTACAGCTTTTCTGACTGTAGGAGAGCCTAGTGCTTTCACGAATATTATGTAAGCCTATATACATTCCCCTAACTCTTCCTCAGTGATTCACATCTAAAAATAGGCAAAAGATCAAAGATATCATTTTCATACTTCACCTGATGTAACACTACATGGAAGAGGTTGTGTGCTGTGCTTTCAAATGCTTTCAAGACTTACAGTCTTACTAGAAAATCTTTAAACTCACAATCAAGGGCTTCTCATCTACCAGTTATTGTGGACATACAGCAAAGGGAACGTAGCGCTCCGACAACCGGATACACGGGCAAAAGTGCAGTCTCATTAGAGAACGGAGGGGACAAAAAAAAGGGATAAACAAGGGAAGTTAAGGTTTCAAGAATGTGGCGGTTCACACAAAGCTTTTTACTAACAACAGGAAGCCCAAACAGGGAATAAAAAAATCCTATGCTACACGCAGACTGAAAGCACAGAAGGACCACGGTGCTGTTTGGAGGCTGGGCGGAAGCTGGGAGGCTACGCGGGAAGCCTGCAGCGTCAATGAACCTATGTTGTTATTATTTATATTGCAACTTACTTTCTCTGCAAGGAACACAAATATTTACATTCACATAAACCGTGCAATTTATCAGAAATATCGGAGTGACTTAAGCAACTCAAATTACCTGGATGAGGTCTTGAAAACGGTCCATCTTTAGCTTGTGTAACTCCGAAACACAAGAAAACCAAGATACTGGCAACAATCCCTCTGCAAGTGAAAAACAGAACAACTGTTTATAGCACTTCATCTTCCTAATGAAATTGTAAATTAAATTATTTGACGTAAAAAGTGTCTGGTCTTTGTTTGTTAAACACGCCAACCATAATAGGTGCCTTTTGGAGACTGTATTTCAGGGGAACAGGTATAAATCCCCACACTTTTAAGCGTGGTTTTGTGACAGACCGGGTTCATCCCCCCTTCTCCCCGCTGCACGCTCCCGTTCCTTCCATTTTGCTGTCACTTCCTCTCTGGCCAGCCAGGCGAGGAGCTGGAGAACATGCAAACGCTCATGTCTGGACGCCTGACCCTCCCCGTCCCATCAGGGCCACCACTCCTTCACTGTGCAGAGCAGACCCGAAGAGACTGAGGCGTGACTTGCGTGGGTGAGGTCTGGCATTTAGTTTCAAAGTACCCGAGGTCAACTCAAAATTCTCCTGAGATTTTAAGTAACTGAGATTTTAAACATCTCACATGCACAAAATGGCATTTCTTTTTCAGGGGCATCACTTCTTTTTCATGGAGATGAGGCCCCATGGTCTACACTCAGGCATGTTCCGTTCGTCTTAATGGACAGAACTGTATAACACAACCCAAAAATGCTCTTTCTACATCCGAACTCCCAATAGAACTTCCACGCTCTCTCATATTACCTGCCGAAGCGCTGGCTGAAGATAATTGAGAAACACCTCACTACGCTGCAGGGTAAGTGTAGCTGTGTCTGCAGTAAATGATGCAAACTTTGACTGGAAATAAAATGGCTCTGCTTGCAGGAGCCAGAGAAAATACCTAATAATTCTGCTTTTATTGAGATAACCTTACATACCAGAAACAACGGTAGACTATTCATGCTTTAATCATTTCAAAATCTTATTTCAAAAAAGAAAACAAAAAGGATTTATGAAAACTATTTTGCAACATTCACCTCTGAGTATAAAAAGTTTGTGCTTCCTGAAAATAAAAATGGGTTTTACTTAACAGATGTAAGTCAGTTATTTTGCTTGCTTTAAGACACTGGGAAGCACAACAGAATTAGCTATTTGATGAAATACTGAATAGATAGTTCTATCACGATTTTAAAAGATGACGATGCCAAAAAAGTTTTCAGTTCATCTCAATATTCTGCATTTTGAGTCACTAGGCTGTATTTGGAAATACCAGGACCACAAATTCACATTTACACAGAACAGCCTGCATTCTGTGTCACGTAACAACACACATCTCTGTTCGCTATCATTATTCCCAGCCATGAACCAGGATGTCCCAGATCACTGTTTTAGGCCTCGGGAAGGTAATTTCCCAAAGCTGGAGACGACCTGAATCTAAATCAGCACAGAACTTACAGTTATGTTCCTTTTTCTGAAATCCACTCTCAGCCAAGCAGCAGATGCAATAAGCTGGCGTTTCAGCTGCATTATTTGACTTCAAGTTCACCATGGGAAGTTTTGAAGAAAATCACAAATCTGCATGGCAGATAATAAGCATGGCAGCTCCATTATAATTTATTTTTTTTTCCCCTGTGGTAACTAAATCACATCACCATACTGCCTCCTTATGAAGCTCTCAGAGTCCAGCCAGCAGCCTGGCCT
This sequence comes from Ardeotis arabs, assembly GCA_011801015.1. Lineage (NCBI taxonomy): Eukaryota > Metazoa > Chordata > Aves > Otidiformes > Otididae > Ardeotis > Ardeotis arabs. Next base: position 12,993 of record JAAGAY010137021.1, on the reverse strand, counting down.
GAGGTAAGAACTTCTCCAGGATTTGAGGGGGGATTTCTTCAACCCGCCCCTGGAAGCGGCCTGGCTGGACATGGCCAATACCTTCTCTTGAGCAGCAGATCAGGAAGACACTAAATAGTAAAGTGTGCCTACAAAAATAACTTTAGCAGTTCACCAAAAATAAAGGGAGCGCATGGCAACAGTTTCATCAGCACAGACTGCCGTTTGTGTTATTGAAAGAGTCGGTCCAGAGACACAAGACAATGACGCGTGTCTGTCCGCATCTGTGGGTCAGCCTTTGTTCTCGGCTTTTACCGAGCCAGCTCCCGCTGCCTGCCCGTCCCCGGCTGTATCCGCAGCAGCACGACTGGTGCGGTCCCCTCAGAGGCACCACAAGCTGAGGGACTCTGACCGGCAGACGGAGGTCCAGCCTCCTCGTTACCTCTGCAGTGTTCAGCGACGGGCTGGGGATTGTCCACTTGCAAGGGCACACACCTAGATTTGTTAGATTGGCTGAGCAGTGATCAGTTTTTGCCAAAAAACAGGGTTCAGAGGCATCTTAGAAGAAAGACTGTTTCACAGCTTGAAATTAAATCTATAACCCTGGTGCATACAGGATTTTTCAAACCTGGATATGTTTTCTATATGAAAAAAAAAAAAAACACCCACAACTTCCCCCCCTCCCCGCCCCGAGAACCCCTGCTCAGCATTCAAAGTATTTGGGAGCTGGGGATTTCTTCCACAGCTCTTGTATGCAGAGGAGGGGGCTGAGTATTTGTTTAGCTGCCCTCAGAGCTGGAGCTCAGTCCTGTCAGCTCCTCCTGGGTGCTTAACGGAGGAGGAGAGCTGTCAGATGGGATGGACTCTCTCAAGGCTGCTCTGAATGCTGTAGGAACTCTGTGAATAAAAAGTCTCATCGATCAGACAGGTTTTGCAGTGCAACATCTGCGGCTAACAACGTAAATTTTCAACTGACTTTACAGTAGAGGCAATCTGATCGCATATATCACACGATCACATCAACAGCTGTGTGTAGGTCCCAGGGAACCTTGACTAGATTTACGTATAAAGCATTTCTATAAACCTTATCTTAAAAAAAAAAAAATTAATTCCTCCTTTAATTGCCTTAGCATGTTGCGTGAAGGAACACGGCACTCAGATGTCAGTGTATAAATGGATGCAAATACAAATCTCAGCTACAGGTACCACACCCCGTGACCCCACAGGTCCATGCTCTATTTGGTTCTTGCCCATCATTTCTCCTGACGCCTCACCGCACGAATCCAGCCACCCACCCTGCCCGCAGCTGCTGCTGCACGCGACTGGATGAAGCACTTTACAGGGGAGAAGACGGGAGCCTCAGATGACTTTCGACTGCTTCAGCCAGCGCAGGAAACACAGCAACGGCAGCTAGCGCAGCGGCCTGTACACTGCTTCCGCTCAGTGCTCTGCTCTGAGCACCTAACGCGGTTCACGGGCACTCTGGCCCCTCTCAGCAAGAGCCTGCCAACAAAGGAGGCTCGGTGCTGGCAAGCATGTATGCAGGCTTTGCACCTAAGCACCGAAACACTGCGCCACTGTCATTGTGCAGGAGTTGGAAATAAAAAAGCATGACAGCTAGAGACACTGCTCATCGGTAACAAAACTGCTTCTGTTCATTAAGTGGGCAAGCGTTCCTGTGAAATATCTGCACACAGCGACGGCCTCATGCAGGCCAAGTTTTAGATCAAAACACACAACAGCTCTACATTATGACTGACAAAGGTCTCATGGTAGGATAAGGCTTTTTGAGTTACGGAAGCAAAAAAAAAAAAAAGTCAACTCTGAAAACTGGGGATATGGATACACTTATGCATGTTGTGACCATCTTATTCCTGCTCCAAAATGCCTTTTTGTCCAAATATACACCTACAGAGCCACAGAAAATTGGTCAGGAACAATGAGATACAAGAAAGTGGCAGACACATGGATGCTAACAAAGGTAAGAACGGCTGGGACACGAATTGAGCTGGAGTCTTTCATGCTTAATGGTGCCAAACTTGGCATAGCACCTACCTCAAAGACCTCAGAACAGAGATTTAACTAAGACCAGACAGGAGCTCACTGAAAACTGATTCAGCATAAGGAGCACGCTGAACGACACAGATGCTTCCATCCGTTCCGTAAATCAGGGCCAAGGGACAGAGGTAAAGCTTAGGAAAGGCCCACAGTACTCAGGCATTTTGTCTGCACTGATCTTTAGCTTTGGAAAAAGTAACGATTTGGCCCAGTTAACGACTATCTCAGAATTCATTGTGTAGCTTGAACGACTATGGCAGCAGCATAAGGGTGCAGTGAGAGTGGAAACAGAGATGTATCATTCACAACCAGTAACAAAACTCAATATGTGGAAGACCGTACACAATTCTCAGAATGCTGTGTTTCAATTATTTTTGCATCTCAATATTGCAGGCAGAATTCCACAACAGAGATGCAGCAGTGATCGAAGAACATTCGCTACTCATTGCCTGGTGTGATGCTGTCAAATTGATTTTAACCATGGGGCACATCATTCCTTGCACTGAATATGCAGAAGGTAACTTCTATTTCACAAAAGAAAGGTTAATCTGCTGATTAATCTTCTCTGGTTGTGTTTTTATTAAAGCAGGAGAGGCTCTAATCTCAATAATAAGCTATTCCACTGAGTCACCTCAGAGCTGTATTACTCCCTAATGATGTGTCATCACTTCTCTTCCAGCTTTGCCCCCTCTCTATTTGTTCGCCATTCCGGAGAGCGTCACGCCTCCAGCCGTCCCCTAGACTCACTCATTATAACGGGGAATAAAATGGCATTTGTTCACACCAAAGCCTTGCAGAAATTGTCCCAGCTCCAGACAGGGCACTGTGTTCCAGCTTGTGCCATTTCACCCCACACGTAAACACACAAACCCTCCGTGAGTGTGAATGACACCGGCCTCAGCTATTGTGTAACTGACAGAACAGCCGAGACCAGCTCAGGAAATACCCAATTCCTGCTTCTCCGTGACTGCGAATACTACATCCTGAGTCACTTCAAAAATGAAAAAAATCATTAGGAAGAAACTCTTTAATAGCAAGGGGGGAAAAATAGCATTGTATTTAAGAAACCAGACTGGTAGAAAACAGGATGATTTTCATTCTTAGAGCAAGGATGCTTTGCAGTCTGTAAGCACCCCCTTGATTTTTAAAAGGCCACTCTTCCTCCCCCTTTTTGTTCCCTTCTGTATTTCTTTAAAAAGAGGACAAATTCAACTACATGTAACCAGTTTAAATTATGGTGGAAATGGACCGCACATGCAAGACTCATCTCATTCCTATTTTCCTTTTGAGCTACAAGCGCTCATGCTTATCCTCAACAACAAAAAATGATCTGTATTGAAATCCTGAACAAAATTTTAGAAAAAGCACTTAAGTCAGAAAGAGGTAGTCACAGCTCACACAATTTAGAAAGTTAGGTTATATTAAGAAAAAGCGGCAGGATCATTGCCAAAGAAACACAGCCAGTACTTTAAGGCTTTAGAAAGAGTTCCATATTTTGTTTTAAACCACACACACGCAGCAGCCACCAGGTATGACCGTGAGCGACACTAAACTGATTAGAAATTAAATGCAATCAAATGATCTTACAGACTTATGCTTGGTTTTGGCACTTTCCAGGTGTTTGAGCCTTTAAACAAGTTAACGCAAAGGTCATTCCAGGCAGCTCACCCACCAGGTAAAGCGTGTACGGTACCTCGGCCGTACAGCTCCCCTTTTCTAACGCACACGCACAGCAACGCTTCCTCCAGTCCTCACCTCTTTGTGTTGTAGGCTGTATCTTGTGGAGTCTCCTCAAGCAAGGTTACGTAGCCCAGCGCACACGTGAGGATGAACAAGACTGTTAAGGTATGAGCTCTCCTAAAATTTAGAAGAGAGAAAATTGACATCAGAAAGCGGAAAAACGTACACCTTCACCTGCCGGTGCAGTCTCAGTAAGCCTAATGCCTCGAGAGCAGTTATAATACTAAAGAGCTTACGCGTTGTAGTGCACAGAAACAGAATTCACGGCGGCACTGAACCGAGTTCTCAGCCCGCTGGGCGCTAGCACACAGCAGAAGCTACCGCGAGAGAGGGTCTCACTCATTTTCCCCCAGCGCTCTGAGTTAAGGAAGGTTTGCACAAATGCTTGCCAAGTGAACAACCGCAACTTGAGATAAATCAGCGCCAGCTGTGCTGCCAGTCAGATCTGAAAACCTCCGGCTGGCTCTCCTGGCTCGTCAGGTGTGTACCTGACCGTGCTGCTGCACAGCTCTGTTTCAAAGCCTGTAAATAAAAATTGCAGCAGCCCGAACGGACTCTTAAAACCACACACAAGGGAATTCACTCCAGACATGGAATTACACATTAGAAGGAAAACTAGTCATTAAAAATAAAAATTTTTAAAATCCGAGTGCGAACAGCGGCAGCGGTAAGAACTGCGATGCCGGCTCTAGATGCCCTATTCCCAGTATCCTTACAGTTCCATCTCATCTTCCGTCCGGAGCGCAGGTGGAGGCTGACGCCAGCGGTGTGCGCCCGCAGAACTGCACGCGGCCATCCCCGCTGAACAGCCGGGTCAGCACAGCCCCGCACAACCGCCCCGCGCTGGCTGTCCCAGGCTGGTAAAGCGCGTGGTGTGACATCCTGGTACGGGCAGAGCACTGCTGCGGACTGTGACATCCACACTACTCCTACATGGCACCGTCCGCATTTTTTTATTTCAGGTTGGAAACTCCTTTCCTAACGAGAAGACATTCACTGTTTTCAGTGGAAAACTGCTCTGCCCTCAGCTCGGAAGCACGGGACGTCTGGCCATTTAAGATCAAATCATAAAGACATGGGTTCTGTTTTAGAGGACTACACAACACCTGTTAACAGAAACGACGGAAATAACACACGTATAAGGCTTAGAGGACAGAAAAACTGTGAATGAAAATGATTGTATATGACAAGTATTTGCACATACTGGCTCTTTTTACATTTTCTTTTTATATTCTGCTGTAATATAAACTAGCATTACATTTCCATTTTGTGCTCAAAGACCAAAAGTTTGCATATACTCAAGTTGTACAGCACACAACAAACTGGAGATCGCCATGGATTGCTAAGAAGTCCACTGACGTACCTTTAACATCAAACCCAGCAATCCACCTCAAATTGCTCTGAAAGTTAAGTGTTAATTGGAACGACAACTGCATCCTAATCCAGAACACAGCCACATCTCAGCATCCTTTTAACCCCACGGGAAAAGACACGCAATACCTCATAAGCAGATGCAATCCTCTTGGCCACTGCTAAAGAGGAGCTGGGCGTTTAACGCCGTCCTCCCTTGCAGCCCGCTCAAACACAGATAACCAGCTCTGGCGGGGGGGGAAAGGGGGAGAAAAAACAAAAGAGAAGGAAAAAAGAAGGAGGAGGATCCACAAGTATTTTCAAAATTAGCGAGGAATTAACAAATAAAAAAAAAAATCTTGCTCAAATCTTCAAAGCAGCAACGCTTCTGGCTCCATGGATGCATCTTCCCCTCGCCCTGGCTCCCAGGACGCCAAGTAAGAGGTGATTCAGGCATCCCAGACATATCGTTCATTTAACTGTCACGTGCCTCAGGGCCGATTTTGCAGCCTCCAGTAGCTTAAAAACCTAAATATGGTCCTCTCAAAGGAGGCAGTACGGCAGGGGACTGAATTAAACGCTCTAATCCACTTGAATGCGAGTACGTACGTATAGCATCAATAACAACCACCTGTATTTTGATAACTGCAAGGCTATGCATTGTATTCTGCGCCTTGGTTTGTGGCTGACTTTTTTGAAATGACTAAGAAATGACTCCTAACAACTCCTAACACATCTAGGAGTGCGTCTCCCACCTTGCCATTCACCATCTGAACACCTATATGAAGCCAGTCACTTTTCAACGCGCTGAGCACTGTGCGAATTGCCAGAACTCAGTTCTTAGCACGTCCTTGTCCAGGGAGACACATCCGGGAATGCGCCCGCCCAAACAACCACCACCTGGTCCCGTTCATCCCTGCGGGAGTTTGCAGCAAAGTAAACGGTTGGTGTTTGAGAGCTTCACGCGCCCCACTTTTGGTTTATTTTTGGGGCCACAACCATCAGCTCGAAATTCAGCAAAATGGGAAACAAGAGGCTGTGTATCATCTCCCTGTTAGCTCACTTTTCATTTCCAACCAAAGCCAGATTCTCTTGTAGCAAGTTTGCAAGATGGTTAGTCACGTAAACATATTTTTCATGATGTCCAGAAGCCAGGGTGAAAGACTTTCTAGATTGGCTTGTCTCCTGGAAAGAGCAAGCGGGCAGCTCGAACCAGCAAACTGCAAGTGGTGACAAAGCGATGGCAGCTGATAGCGGTAGCAGAGCTCCACGCAAACCTACCTGCCAGAGGGGAGGGAAAAAAAAGAAGGGGAAAAAAAAGCAAGCAAATACAGCTACACAGCGTATCTTTCCAGAGCTTGAGAGTTAAATAAATAAAATAGAAATCCACAGTTGTGTGGAATAAGAGAAAGCGTGAAGCAGTTACAGTAGGCAGAAAAATTAACATCGTACAGAAGTACGCATGCAGGTGCAGTCAGGATGAATTAACCTGCACGAAAAGGCATTATTTCATCCACATGTACACCTTAAAATAAGCCAGCAAGAGGGAGACACGGCGGCTAAGACCATCCCCGGCAAGGTAAGCACTCCAGGGATTAGGCAGAAGGGCTTACGCTCTCCTGGCCAGGACGCTACGGGGACTAACGGAGCTGAGCGAAGCACAGCGGGTGGCTTCCCCTTGGAACTGGCCAGGAGCTTGGGCAGCACACCAGGAGCAAGGGGGACACAGACTACAGCCAGTTCTAGGAGAGTTTACATCAAAAAATCCAAGAAAGCTCTGCCTAAAAGCATATGCCTACAAAAATATGTAAGGCCAGGAAGGTCAATGAGGATTCAAATCCCAAGCTAGTAAAAAGCTGCAACAGTACATAGGTAATTTTTCCACAACAGCATTTTCCCATCTATCTGTATCTCACATCTGGCTCCTTCCCCTGTTAAACACTGGGGCATGTAAGTGAAATAATTCTGGTTTTGTTTTTATACAAATACTTGCCCTGCTAACATTGTATAGACACCACGGGCTCCGAAGACCTGTCGGCTTCTCCGCGAACGGCATTCAGCTGGGTTCCAGCCTCTCTTCTCCATGGTCATTCATGCTCCTGCCACATTAGAAACTGTGGGGCTTTCACGGAAATTACTACCAGAGCTTTTAATTTCCAGCTAAAGTGCATGACAAAAGTGATGTAGGGAAATTTTTAAAGTTCCTGTGTTTTGGGGGCGATCTGGCCAGGGCAGCTCCCTGGACGGAAGGGAGCAGCAGCACCCCGGCAGAGCGGGCGACGGCCTGGCTCAATCTCCAGCCCCAACGGGACCGCACCCCTACGCTCTACGCGAGTGCTCCTTTGTCACCAGCGATGCAATAACAACATTAAATACAATAACAACCATTGGGAGCACCATGCGAAGCATTTATTTATCAATCTTTTTGTCAGTGAAACAAAATCCCAAAGAACAGCCAGCACGGTTTGCCTCTTTGGTGTAAGGAGTTACATTAACAGCTACTGCTAGAGAAAGCATCTCTCAGCACAACAACCAGCCCCATCACAGCCCACCTTCAACTCCTCCACAAAGAAATATTTGTTCTGTATTCCAAGTCATGGTAAAGTCATAAAAGCCTTTCTGAAAGAGATTTTCAAAAGATGAAGGAGTGTCAAAGCTCTCCACCCCCCATATACCAACGCATCACCTGGCCCGTCCTGGGAACCCTACGAAAACAGGACACACAGTACAGCCCACCCATCGCTCCAACAGCAGCACAGCGTGTAAGTTACTGCGGAGAATAACACACAGGAAAATACAAGGGAAATTAACTTAAAACTGACCCATATTTTGACATTCAAAATCAAAATAGTAATTAACAGGGAAACAATCCTATCTGGATATGGAGAGGCTTTTGAAACCTTCAGACTTCAACCTTGGTCATAATCTCCATAATACATGCAAAATTAGAGATGGGAAACAAATGTTCATTCTTCACAGGGCCAAAGCAAGCGGTCAGGCCTCAACACTTCAAAACCAAGAGGTTAACTGCCACTTTCTGACACGAGATCTCCCGCATCCACCTAGATCACAAAAAGAAAGAAAGAAAGAAAAAAAACAGTGGCAACCAAAGTATGTACTTTGTGCGTGACGCTGCCCGAAAGCTCCGAGCATCTCCATCTGCATTGCAACAGAAACGCGGCTGTTGGGTTTCAGCTGCAGGCTGTGTTTTTAAATCTGTTTAAACTCTCTTAGATAATAAAAAGTACCTATTCTTAGGCCAGTAGCAAGTCTTCAGCACATCTAAAGGCATACACCGCTGATTAAATTTCTGTACGTGCTTGTGACACTCCAAAATAGTAACGTGCGTTTTCCTTGCCGTAAGCTGGTGCCCTCAGAAAGCCATCGCTGGGTAAGAGAAGTACCGCGGCACACACCTCCGTGGGAAAACCAGAACCAGGGATTAGAAAGCAAAGCTTCCGCAAATTCATCATTTCCCTTCGCGTGAGACGGGAGGAAAGACAAAGTTTCCGTTCTTCAGTTCTACAGAGTTCACAGGTTAACCAAAGTTCCCAAAATTTTAAATAGTAAACATTTTCATACGTTTAAACCTACTGAACTCTTTGTTTCAGGTTTTAGTTTCAAACAGTTCCACTGAGGCAGCATGACGTTGCGTTACTGCTAACACACGCTTTAAGCAGGTCTTTTTAAAAAACAGCAAGAAAGGGGAATGGGAGGAAGGTGCCCTTATACCAGGTTTAACTGCATAAAAGCACGGAGAATTTTTCGGGCTGATGATTTGTTTTGTAAACTGCTGCAGAATTCGAGCCGTACGACAGCGCTCGGCTGAGCCCGAGCTCAAGCGCCAGCACGGGAGCCCCTACCCTGCCCTCCCAGCGCGCTGACGAACACGAGCTCGCTCTGCGACAGCCATTTCCCCAGGGTGAAACCAGTCCTGCTCCTGGCACCTGAGCCTTCGACGGCACCAGATCCTGAAAACACACTTGTGCTGCTTGCGGTGGCGGGGGCCTGCCTTTGTACCCCCCCCAAAAAACCCCCCTCAGAACCCTAGGCTGACTCCTACCACATTTTTCCCCCCATTTTCCTTAAAACTTCTGGAGCGCGTTTACAAAAAATAAACAATACAGAGAATTAACACCAGGCCTAGAGTCTAGGCGAGGCACTGAACTCGCACAAGGTCTCTGCCAGACACCTCTTCTGCACGTCCAGCTGACCTGAAGGAACCATGCAAGCCCTTCCCTTCCGGGGAGGAATCGACCTCCCAGCGCCGCAGCTCTCAGGAGACCGCTACCCTCCCCTGCGACGAGAGTCAGCGCATCCGACCGGTGAGACCTGACCAACTAATGTCCCTGTGCCGGCCGTCAGGAAAGATTTCCTGCGATACCAAACAAAACGAGAGAAACGTCCAGGCAGAGGCATCTGCAGGCTACCTCTTCGTTAGCTGCAATTTCTATGCTTTTTTGCACCAAACAGGCTGAATTAATTCCGACCTATTAGCACAGAGCCTTCTACCTACCATTTCCCTCCTTTTTCTTTATTTTTTTTCTTACTTAAACTTCCTTAGCTCCAGTGGTATCTCCTGCCACACGACAGCCTTAGTAACTAACATGATATCCACGCGATGGCAATATAGAATTATTTAGCGTGAGAAAAAAAGCCACATCAATAACCAGCAGAGGACCTTAAAGCTAATCAAATTCAAATTAAAGTGAGGCGTAGTAAAAGCAATTAACCCATAAAGGCACAATGTAATGTGTGTGGCAGAGAGGTATCGGGCACCTCCCAACACCTTCAAATCAAGATTGGAAGCCTTCCCAGAAGATACGCTTTGGTTAAACACAAGCTATGAAACACATGCAGAAAGGAGGGGTAACACGGACATTTCAGGAGAAAATCATACACAATCTGCAGCCAGATGAGCCCAAACTGGTGATCCCAGACCGGGCTGGGCTGGCAGAACACTCAACACCACACCGCCTTCTGCTGCCTTCGCCGGCTACTAGGAGGGGGAGGAAGCTTTCCTCTTCTCCTCAAAAACGCTGCTGCACACCTCTACATCTATCATTTACTTGTTATTTATTTATTTAGTGGAGAGAAATCAATTTACTATTTCACTGAGCTTTTTTGCTCCTCACACAAAGACACTCAGCTCCTCTTTTTTCCAGCTTCAGGTGTCTTTAGGCATCTGTCAGGTTACTGCTCATAGGCGACAAAACCCCAGGTTCTACCGCATTCTCCTTTTCTCACACAGAGCAACGTCCCAGCAGCAAAACCCCGTACAACACACCAGCACTCGCTCTGCTGCAGGTTACAGAAACAAAGCCACAGAGATGTTGTAGAAAGCTCTGTGTGGGGATATTTAAAAAAAAACAAACAAAACCAGTGGGTTTGCCATGCTAGCTCAGTGAAAATATCAGCTTTCCTGTGCTTCACACTGCACAAAAAATAGAAGTCAAGATCTCAGCCACAAAGCAGCCCTTTGTTTGTATTCTGAAAGCTAATTCTGTAAGCAGAGGGGCAAGAAACAATCAGAGGTACTGCACACACCAGCCAACACGTTTGCCCACAACAGCGGCGTGCCAGGCAGGCGGGATATTTCCAGCTCCCTGCTAGCAGCACTAGATGTTTGAAATTAACTCCGGGATAACAGACACAGAGACTGCCGATCTGCTTCAGAAAGCTTCTTCCCGTCTCCTTCCCGCGGCATTTCCCAGTGACAAAACGAGCTGCCAAGGAACCGACTGCGCTGGCTCCCCCACCGTAGTTCAAATACGGCATTTTCCAGTTTCAGGTTATCAAGACTGAATAAGAACAGAAGTATTACACTGCATGTAACTTGTTTTTAAAAGTCTTTTTAAAATTTGGAAAGAGCAGGCAGGCAGCTAGGAAGTACTGCCTTTCCCAAGGATCGCATTTATAGCAGTAAGGTTACCTTTGCAAAGTGAACTACTTCTAGAGCGATTTCTGACTGTGTCTACGAGCCCCAAATCCTTGAATTTTTCCAAGCCAAGCAGGCCATGTGGGTAACCTTACCCCTGGCTTCTGAACTTTGAAGAGAAAAGGCACTTTCCATACTTTCCCACAGGAGCACAGACAGAGGGCACCTGCTCTCTCAATGTCCCTTTTCTGTGGCCGCTCCTAACGCCCAGCACAAGAAGAGTGCCGGGGCCACAGGAAGAAAGCCGTTCCTCTGTGCGGTCTTTACTCTCGGCCACTGTAAGAACAGAGTCATTCCCAAAGGAGACGCTAACACACTCAGCCCTGTCACGCGCAGGGTGACAGTAACAGCAGGAAAAACCTTGAAACTTTCACAGGCATTTGAACTCCAGCACAAGCAGGATACAATACTAGGGAAAATAAACCAAAATAAACAGCTGAGTTAAGGAACAGTTCGACAACACGCTTGTCCGCGCTGCTCTCCTGGAAGGGACCAGCCGACAGAGGGGAAGCTCCTTAAGGAACGGTGGCACATTCGGGCTCCCAAAAGAACAATTCACGTGGACAAGTTAACGGCAGTTACGGCTTTTATTTTAGGAGGCCAACCCTGCGCGAGCGGCGGGCTGCGTGCTGCCCCACACCCCCACAGCAAGTGAGATTACACAACAAAAACAGCACTAGGGGTTTCCGAGGCACCACAGACCACCTGGCAAGAGCCACCCTAACTAGAGAGAAAAGGGCAGTTTTACCCATTTTCCATGTATAAGACGGCGCTGCTCCGCAGACCTCGGCAGGAGCCAGCTATTCGGCGGCCCGCTCGGCCCACGTGCTCTCCAGAACGCTCCTCTTGCCCTCCAGACGACGCTGTCCCTCGGCTACGCTGGTGTGTGCCAGGCTTCTGCAGAGACCGCCCTGCGGTCCGGCTGCATCCAAGTGTCTGTCTGCAGTTTGTACTGGCAGAAATATCACCTGGAATCGGCGGCTTCGTCGAGATGGACACCCCCCGCTCCCCTGCTGCCCAGATTGGCAGGGTGAGAGCCAGGCGCCCTCCCCTTCTACTCCCGAACGTCAAACTCCAGCCAAACCACATCGCCCGCAGCTCATATTCCAAACAGGCGGCTTCAGTGTCAGCCGGGCTTCCTTAGTCAAAAAGGACGTGCCTTTAACGCACGGAGAAAAACTACGGACATACACACGTGTGCGCTGAGCTGGATTTCTGGAACAATTCCAGCAGAGACAGGATTTAGAAGCACTTTTCTAGGCACAAACACATCTCTTCCTGTGAGGGCCGAGTTTACAAAAACCGATTCACCCCACACGGCCTGACACAGGCAGTCAGGGCTTTCTGCACCGATTTTCTGGATGGAGCACGCCACAAAACAGCTGACCCGCAGAACCGGGCTGTAACAACTTCAGCCTCCTAGCAGGATTTCAGGGAACCACAGGGAAGAAAGGGCCTCTTCCCGGGCTGAGGGAGGCACAGGTGGAGTCCAGAGAAGCGGTGCTGGTAAAACGGCCGGAACCGGCCGGGAAAGCCTGTCCGCAGCCGGTGGGTCCGAGCGGGCAGGCACCGCTCGCCGAGGCGCCCGGGCGGGCGGAGGGGCACCGCCGGCGGAGGGCTCACCACCAGCCCGAGCAGGAGCCGCCGCCGCCGAGCCTGCTCCGCATCACCGTTACACCGCCGAAACCGACAGCCAGCAGCACCGCGCCCCGGGAACACACCCGCCACACAGCTACGCGGGCACCGGCCGCAGCGGGGCCGGGCCACGGCAACCGGCAGGCAGCGGGCGGCAGCTCCCGCCGCCCCTCCCCGAGGCCCGGGCCCGGTAACCCACGGCCTCAGCCGCTCCGCGCCGTTCTGCGGGGCGGCCCCGCCCGCGCCCGCGCATCCCGCCGAGGCCGGCGGAGGGACCACGGGGGGGGGGAGGC
>JAAGAY010137020.1:0-63098 GCA_011801015.1 Ardeotis arabs | reverse complement strand
TCTTCCAGTGCCTCAAGGGGGACTACAAGAAAGATGGGGAGAGACTGTTCAGTAGGGCCTGCTGTGATAGGACGAGGGGCAATGGTTTTAAAATAGAGGGGGATAGATTTAGATTGGACATTAGGAAAAAATTTTTCACCATGAGAGTTGTAGATCACTGGAACAGGTTGCCCAGAGAGGTGGTGGATGCCCCATCCCTGGAAACATTCAAGGCCAGGCTGGATGGGGCTCTGAGCGACCTGATCTAGTGGGGGATGTCCCTGCTCCTTGCAGGGGGGTTGGACTAGATGACCTTTGAAGGTCCCTTCCAACCCTAACCATTCTATGATTCTATGATATTTTGGTGGTATTTGAATATTCTAACAGTTTTGTGAGATAAATTCATAAAAAACACACACTGACTTAGGTAAACATCACAGCTGCCTTTCCTGCATTCACTACTTGGCATTCTTAAAAGAAGACCAGATATTTTTCAGTATTTTTATTGTAGCTTTGAAGATCTCTACATTTGCCACATTGACCTTTGGCTATGAGGACCTGGCTTTTCTTATTCCAACATAAACACAGCTGCATAAGAAAGGTTGAATAGTACTGTTACTTCTTAGGAGACTGAACTGTTCTGAAAAACTCAAGATGTTAAAAACATACTGAGAATTATTTACATCTGTTGGTAATTTCATTAGCAAGAAGTCTGAAGAATATGGAGCGCTTTGGATGAGCCTGAAAAAAAAACTCCTTGTGCATTCCTACTCTATGCACTTTAATCACTCCTACATAATAGGACATAAAAATTAGAACGACTGTATTCAGTATTTCTGGATTTTTTTTTTCTCCAATTTTGAGAAATATCGGTGTATCTAATTCCAGGAAAAACACACTGTACTTAGATGCAATATTATGTCTGCAACCATCTACAAGTCCTGTACTTGGCATAAGAAAGAGATTGAGCAAAAGCCATGAGGGTGTCTTTGCATTGTCCCAACGCCAGCTGGCCTCTCCATAGCAGATATAACACAGAGAAAAGCTTAGAGTGTTGTAGCGTTCTCCTAATAAAGGACAAGCCTGTTCAAGATCAGAAAAAACATCAGATCAACTTAATGATACTTTAACTCTCACCTATAAATGAGTTGTACTGTACATTCATCAGCTGCCTCTGAGAAACAGGAGCTATAAGATTTAAGTTCAAAAATTATCCATTTCAGTGATAAGAAACATTACTTTTGGATGCACGCAGTATATTAAGTAAAGACACATTTAAACTTAATGTTAAAGCACAGCTATTTTATTTGGTTGACTAAAACTCACTTCTCTTTGTTAGTGGATGTTCCATAATCAACATGAAATATGGTTATCTGTGTGTTTCTCAAAATAGCCAGTAAAGATACTGTCACCTTGTAGAGAAGACTTAAGTATTGAATGGATGTAGAGGATGCACTACTTTTTTGAGGTGGATCATCTTAAGAAAGGGTAAAACCCACCTGAAAAGTGAGGTAAGAAAACTTCTGCTGCCTGTGATACTGAGCAGGTGTCAGTGGCTGTCAATCCAGCACTTTTAACAGATGGTAAATATAGTTTGATGCAGAAGAAGAAATGCAGAAAAAAAAAAACTTAAAAGGTAATTTCTTCACTATGTGGTAGCTGGAAAACATCTGCTTTAAACTCAGCATCTGTATTTTTCTCAGTCTTATCTATTAACTCTGTAAAGGGACAGGTAACAAAGTTAGAACAAAGAAAAATGGAAAGTCCATTAAGCAATTCATATCCGTTAATGGAACAAAATAATTTCTCAAAATTGTCTCCAAATTACAGCTTTTGAGTTAGAAGGATGTGCACTGGGGACATTTTGCCCTTTAGCATTTTTGGAGTAGTGCTTTGTGCGTGTAAGAACACAAAAAGAGCCAATTTGGGGGCTGCAAAAGGTTTTCAAATGGTGTCTACCTGCTCCGACTCTCGGGGAATTATAGAGAAGTGCTAAATCTTACACTTTCTCTGCTAGTCAGATTCTCTAATCTGACAATTATAGGCCTCTACTGTATAGAGACTACTAAAACTAATGATAAATCATAGTTTAAGAAAAAAGAAAAATTTATCCCTTCTTAACGAACAGAGTTAGAGAAGAGCCCAGAATAAGTCAGTGGCAATCAGAGGTTATACTCTTTTCATATGATTAACTTCAATTCACCAGCCAAACCCGAAAGAGGAGAAGGAGGGCTAGTAGAGAGTTTATCACCCTATTTCCTCTCTATCATCTTCCTCTGGGTGCCAGGCACCCTTGCAAAGCAGAAAAAAATATTTTCCTTTTCGATGGTGGAAAAGGAACAGAAAGCAATGACTTGAAAACTGTCCCTTCTACTCTACCCATCAGAGGTACAGCTCGAACATGATAATAAAGAACAGGAATTCTTTCTCTAAATAACTGTAGTATTATTGCAAGGTATAGAAAATGTGATAGCTCTGTACAGTTTAATTTTTCCAGCCAACACTATGTATTTCAAGGTAAAGAAGGGGGGGTCTTTTTAAGGCAGGTGTGATACCAGAAATCAGATAACAGAGGAGGAACAGTTTATAGAAGCTAGTAACATAAATGTCTGTGTATTTGTCCTCTAAAGTACTTGGCAATCTCTCTGTGTTAAATGGAAGGTAAACATGTTGTTAAGGAAATCCAAATGGATGCTTTGTGATTCTTTAGTATCTAACAGGCAATGTCAGGCATGAGAAATTGATTGATTGATTTGCACTGGGAAAAGGAGGGGTTTTTTTATTCTCTGAAGAATAGTGTGGAAAACATCCACAAGAAAAATAAAAAATAATTTTTAAAAAAACTGCGTTCCCAAAGAAGGAACTGGTAAAATTATAGCATTGTTTGCAGCTGAGAATGTTTGTGTTAAGGAAAACTGGAAAGCTTTGGTGCTTGCTAACAAAATTAAAGAGGAAGATAAATATGAGACAGTGTTATTGCTGCTCTTTGTATCTAAGGATGGAAACACACATCCTGAAAAAGCACCAGCTAGTAACTATGAAAGAAAGGATGTGTGTGTACATGTATGTCCCACCAGAAAAGTCTGTCAGACAGTTTGCTTAACAGCCAGTGCTACTCTAAGTGCTCTGCCTTTTGTATTGGCTTTGTACGGATGGCAGTGTCTGGTTCAAGGTCTCTGGCCTGCTGCTCAGATCCCTCCAAGGGTTTGATCCTTGATATCTGAGAGACCGGCTTTCCTTCCATGACCTTTCATGGCAGCAGTTCAGCGCAATTGTTGACTAACAGGAGGGATGCTCAAGAGCAGAATGAAAAAGTTTCTCAGTTCACAGCCTCAGCCTTGATTATGGCATGAACTCTTGTGAGAGTTAAGAAAGGACACAAAACTGACCACAGAGTTAGGCTTGGAAGCTGTCTTTCCAGAAAAAATTCCTTCCCATACGTATATAACAAACATGCACATGCATAAACTCTCTCACCAAATTAAACACCCAAACAAAAAGCCTATCAGCGAATCAAACAACTTCCCTTACAATCGCGAAGGAAAGAAATAGAGAAGTTAAGCGATTGCTTTTGTTATGCAGTCTTAAATTTTAAAAATGTAGAAGACAGATGGATATATAGTAATGAAACAATATTCTGAAAGATATTTTAAATAGATAGGAAAAGAGTTCAAAGAACATCAGCATTCTGTCCCATCACTCTCATAAACAAGCTAGAAATAGTTTTGGTTTAATTGAAGTGGCAATAGGATGTTTTATTCCTGAGTTTACAGCGACGTAATGTAGTTATATAAACTACACTTGAGAAATTAGTGAAGAAGGAAACATCTTCTGGGTACCAGATGAACTTGTATATAAACTCCGGTAGAGCAGATTTAACATTGTTATAGTCCTGTAAGGTTTATGGGCAGATATATATATCATATAACTGTTCCAAGTGTTAAGGGAGAAGAGAACCTAAGATAACTGATGCTTGTACAAATATTTAGTGGGTTTTACTGGATGAAAGAAGAGAATGCTGTCCAATCACACACGATATCTTTGGATAATTCTTTGATGTCTGAAATTCAAGGCTTTTCCAAGTAGATGTTTATGCTATCAACATTTTATTTTTTTTTTAAAGCTACCAAGACAGCATAGAAAATAGTTTTAATTCATGTTCATTGTCTATATAGTTTCAAAATAGTGCTCAAATAACCTCTGCAGGAGATGGGATACCACAGTAAATTGCCAAGTGAAGAATTGTTCTTCTAATCTCACGTTGGATTCATAATTGTAGCTTTATTATTACCTTTTTTGCCAGTTTTTTTTTAAATTCAAAAGTACATTAAATTGCCAATTTAAACATATTTTGGGCGTAATTTCCTGTAACAGTAAGTGTGGTTGATTACCAAGACATTATACACATTTTTATGAAAACTCCTGATCAGTTCTATTGTTATCTCGTGCAATTTTTTTTTAAGCTTTTTGATTATCCGGGAGAATGGTGGAGAAATTCCTTTTTCCTTCTTTATTTTTAACCTTTCTCTTATTCACTTTATGTCTACACTACCAGTCAATAGCATTTTTTAATACATATTTTGAAGTATGTGCCATCTTTTAGTGTTACATGTCTGAAACAATCTTTATATCTCTTTATTTTGACTTTTACTGTTGAAGGAACCAGAATTCAGGACCAAAAGACTTCAGTAAAATTCTGTGTCCATTCATCTATGCTGACTCCTCCATATGGGAAAGTTTGTGTGGCGAACAACACAAATTGTTATTAAAAAACAAATAACTGTCTTTATTTCCTCTCTTTCCGCGTACTTCTTCCTGAAAGGCTTCTCTGCACCCTCCTCCTCTTAACATAGTAACTGATATCTTGCCAGAAGAACTATTTAGAAACTGATTAAGATTCTGAGTTACAGTTTGAGCTTTATTTACGTCCTACCTCTGGTTGGGTTTCTCATCTGACGTGTCTCCTGGCTCTCTGAATCAGGCCGATCATATTGCAACATAGCTGATCATCTTCCCTTTTTGGGACTGCTAGCCAACTTGACACCAGGCAAATCTCCTCAGCCTCAAAAATGTGGTGCTCTCCAGGATGGGCACTGCCGTTGGAATGCCAAGGAACCAAGGTGTGTGGTATTTAGGTGTTTGCTTTTGCAAACAACATGGAGTGGTCTACACATGAGGAAGCATCAGTCTTTGGTTTATGGGTGATTTAATGCCCTCGTTAGTCAATGCTCATTATATTTAAGCTCTCTGTGCAATGGTGCCCTGTACCCAGAATAAACAGCATTAAAGATGACAATTCATACTTTCATATTTAGCTGTCGCTTTCTTCCAAAATAATCAATACATGCCCTACCTTTGCACTTATGCAGCTTATTTCTATAGTACTTTAGAAATTGCACTTTTGTAAAGAGATTGCACTAAGTCGAATTTCAATAGTACAGTCCACTTCAGCTACAAATTCCCCAGCACAGACATAATCCACACGTAGTTGCAACTCGCTGCTCTAAGCAGTCTAAATATGTTCTGATTACAGAGCCCCGCCGCAGCACTAGCAGAATAAACAACTTTCAGCAGCTCACAAAACTCCCAGTTGTGTTTTCTAAAACACTTCTCAGTTTTAAGTGCAAGAAATTTGCTAATGTGTATACCTCGCAGAGGCATGTGGGGGGTGGAATTGTCCGCTGCAGCAAGGAGTTGAAGTTTTCAATGCGGCTTGGAATGAAAAATAAATACAGATATTGAAATTATTCACAAACTAATAGAGTGAGGAAATACCATACTAAATCCATTAAAGCATCTGATTTTTTTCAAGTATGTTTTACATTTTTTTTTCAATTTTTACATGCTCCAATACTTAACATTAAGAAAAAAAAAAAAGAAGGAAAGTCACATTGAAAAATGCAGAAGTTAAATAGGCCATGTAGAAGTTATTGAACAGGGCATGATTTCTATTTTTCTTTTGCAAGGAAATTTTGGCATATTCAGCATAATGTTCCAGAGCATTTCTTTTGCAAGAGAATCAGTAGATCAGCAGGAATTTCTCCATCAGAATTTTGCCAGGAGATCATTTGATAGATGTTTTCTTATGCAAAATAAAACAAGTAATTTTTAGTATAGCATCTGTCTTACTTTTCTTTTTTTTTTAATTTCTGTGCAGTTAAACAGTGGCTACTATATGGAGAGAAGTCTTGCTTAAATGAATCACAAGTAGATACCAGTTAAGAAAAATTATCTGGACTATTAGACAACAAAAGATTTTATGTTGCATATCAGCATCTGTGCTTTGAATTTTTAATCATATTGTATGAAGGGTTTTTTTTTATCTTTGGAATTTACAGGGGGGACTTGAAGGGGAAGGCTGCTTTTACATTCATCAGTTTAACTCAAACGCCATGCATTTAAAAATAAAATCAATTCAGATTTGCAGATGACATGCTGATGTACCCTCATCTGAAGTGCCAGGCTTTATTTTTTCCATGTTTCCACAGTACAATAAATTCTGGGCTGTGTCGAGCTGCAGGTCCAAGGCTGCGTTTAACAAAGAGATTGAACTTTTAACCTTTCAGGCTTCCAGATTTTGATTATTACAACGAACTGATTTTCATTTAGATTTCCTTTCATTAAGGTAAATCCAAATCATCGATGAGCATGCTTATATATGAATATACCGACCCTCGAGCAATAAAGGATGTCTTTTGCAGGTCACTAGCAACACTTAGTAAGGAAAGAGATATGTGAGAAACCCCTACCCCAATTCGATTAGTAATCAGCACTTAAACTAAGAATTCTCGCGCCTTGGTTTCGGTTATTAACTTACTCACCTATGCACAAACTGATGCTTTCCCAGGGATAACGCTATACTGCTGTTTGCCTTCTAAACGCTGACTGTTTCAGATACTCTGCATGCCACTAGATATTTTGTTTGAAAGATCAGGCATTGCTTTGCAGTAATTTCAAATTAGAATCTTCGTTGTTATTTTCTGTTTGTTCTTACAGAGTCAGCTGAAAGAAGCCAAATAAAAACGGATGTAAAGGGCTCTGGTTTACCTTTCAATCTTCTTGCCACTGCCATTGCACTCTTAAGCTATAAATGAGTAGAAACCGTCTCTGTGAGAAGTTATAAAGTGACATGTCTCTTCCCTTCTTCTTGGAGGAATAATGTGATGAGCAGTGAACACTAGAGGGGGAGCTTAACCGTTCAGGAGAGTTAAATCTCCAGACCCTCTGGGAGAGGATCAGAGTGATACGATAGCTGCTGACTTAAACAAGCAAAGTTAAGGCATGGACAGCCATGGTTCAGAAGTCAAGAGGTCAAGAATAGTAGAGAGCCAATTTATTGTCATTTTCCAAAAAGGCAGTAAATCATAAGTGGAACTGAGAAGTTTAGGGCTCTGCTCCTACCATGATGTGGTATACTTTAAAAACCTCTCTAGAGGCAGTTTAACATGAAGAGTAGGATTACAGGGATTTTTTTTTCCCAAGGACATTTCCCATGTCATTTAAATGTCTGAGGAATGATGGAATGAATTATCATAAAATTTTGACAAATTTGATGGCTCAACCAAAGGGGGAAAACAGACATTCCACTTATTGGGTTCTAATAAGACATGACATTTAAAATGAGTTTACATGGCAGTTAGACCTTTTCTTTTCTTTTTTTTTTTTTTGCTCTTTCTTTGATTCAGAAACATTTGTGTTTGGAGAGCAGTTATTTATAACTGATGCTTGTCTAAGAATGGAAAGCATGCTCCTTTTCATCTTCTGCTTCCTATGTTTTAATTGCTTGGTGCCTGTTACGTGTACTGTACTATCGTATACCCTTAATTTTGAGGTTTGCTAGCTCTTACAGGATGTCTGTACATCCTTTACTGCAATAATGAAATATGAACTTACAATGTATTTTTACTAACTTTGTTATAATTGCATGACAAATAAAGCTTTTCATTTTAAAATATTTCAGTTTTTTTTCTGTTTGTTGAAACAAAAACATTTTGATAATTCAGTTTCTGTTTATTTTATATCTCATTTCTAAAGGAAGTAATGACAAACTGTCTATTTTCTGCTTCCACAAACTCACAGGTATTTTTGTGTCCACTCCTAATTTGAGCAATGCAGCATTAGTTCTTTTCTTATAAAGTAGCCTAGAATACCAGCCAGGTGAGTTTAGCTTTTCTTTTTTTTCTTTTTCTTTTTTTTCTTCCCTTTTTTAAACTCTGTATACCACTGAGTACGTGCAAAATAGCACAGACACACAGAGGAATTTTCTGAGTGCAAAATATCTAGGAAAGTCTCCGAAAAGCTGTTATCAGGATGTCGAGTTGTACATCCAAGCATCCGTTACAGGAAAAGCGCTTCTTTTTTTAAAAAAATAATAATGTTTCTGCCAGCTCCCAAGATGATGATGAAAGGTGGATGTGAGCATGGCAGCTGCTCGGCCGGGGGGTGCCTAGTCCATAACCTGAGCCAACTTGGCCAAGTCACTGCTCCTGGCACTGTCCCTGGGTCAGTGAAACTAGATGTTGCCCTGACAGGAATGTGTTCAAGCCACAAACGCGGAGCCAAAATATAGCTGAATTAAGCAAAACAAAACATAATGATAAATCATGTTTTGTTTCTTCTCCAGATTGTTTATTACTCTGGGTGGGATGCTAATTTTATCCGCAGTTACTAAAGAAAGTAATGCTCCCGCTATATCTGCAACGTACCAGATAAGCAGAAATTAGGTAAGCATATATTTTTTTCTAGTTACCTAACACAGGTGATGATATTTTTCAAGAGCCTCTGCAAATTATTTTCCCTCTTTCTGTTTCCTCTGCGTGAGAGGTAGATGCTTTTATTATTTTAAAGTATTGCCCCTGAAGGCTTTTCCTCATGGTGACTCTACTCACAGCTTTCCTTGGACTACAGATACATAGAAAGTATTATGATGCTGTTATATTTAAATAAATGCATTTTAATTTTAAATTCATTTATTTGTGACATCTTATTATATCATGTGCCATATAGATCTTTATACATACACGATGAGAACTTGTAGCCATTGTGTTAATTTAAATATATTAATATTAAACTCTATTGTTTTATTCTACTCAAAATCATTATAGTACATTGTAAAAATGTGAAAGGTCTCAAACATCGTTCTTTAGTATAAATGCAAACACTGAACTCATGAGGTTAGAAACACAGTAGTTCAATTACACATTATTCTAAAATTTTCTATTTTGAACTTCCATAAGCCTTTTTCTGAACAAGATATTCCTGCCCTCAGAGAGGAAGAACGCCACCAGTTTAATTAGATCTTGTCATATTGTTGTCTCTAAGTTGGATGGCTCACTTTCATTTACATATGTACTTCGATGGTGTGGAAAAGAGTTTTGGGGATACTAATATAGTTTGTGTTGTATCATTACAGGGAGGCACTACTGCAACAGCACTATGAGCTCAATAATTTACTTCATTTTGGAAAATGTTAAATAATTGGATTTGAAAGAGAAGCAGGTCCACTGATTACACGCCACACAGACCCCAGGCAGCTTTTAAGGGTGCATTTTCTTCTGTTCTCTTCCTGTATTCCCACTGATTTTCAATACAGCATCAGAGCTGAAATTAATAGGGGAATTTGACCCTCTATTTTCAAGCACACTAATTTCTCTTTAGACAAGACCTTTTTATTATCCTCATATCCTTTATTATCTCAGGCAGACATGTATTGCTTCCCTGTGATGGCTGAGGAAAGACTGTATATAGCAGTAAATACACTTCAGGAAAAGGGAGAAGACAAGTAACAGGTGAGTAACTGTGGAATAAGAACTCTCTTAAAATCAATATCCATCCACGCACCACCAGATTTCACCTTTACCTCTCTCTGATCTCTTATTTTTACTTTACTAATTTATGTAGCTCAGGTAACCGGCTACAGTCTTGTCAAAGGTGCAGGGCCAGACTGATTTCCCTCCAACCATTTGCTTTTGCTAATAACATTTGCCATATGATTCTTTTCTTTTTTTTTTTTTAACGTAGCTTAAGTTTAACATTTAAGCAACTAAAGTGTGAATACAGTAAGTGCAATTGATGTTAGAAAAATTACATGAAAGAGAGTAAATCAATATATCCAATTAAAAAAAAAAAACATTATAAAGGCACAGGATGCTGGGTTTCGTAAATTGAGATTTACATTTTACACAACTCTAAGTGAACTCAGGCTCTAACAAGAGCACTTTTTGGATGAGATCTGGCTAGAGAAGTAGTAAAAACTGGAAATCCACCAAGAACTCAAGGAAGCCCTAAGGTAATTTAGAAAAGAAGGAGGAGTGGGAAGATTATTGTTTCAAACGGAAAAGAAAACATTAAACAAGTATCAGCTATCTAAACAGAAAGGACACCATAATTCCTTTTTTCTTGTTTAGTATAATGCTAAATAACAGATACATGATATGATGTTTTCTGAAAAGGTTTGGTTTCTCAGGCGAATAAGCTGAAGAATGGTTTTATGTTGGTGGTGAGCAGAGGAAACCACTCTTTTCCCCTAAATTTCCTTAGTAGAACTCTCCCTAGGGCAGAGCTATGCTTTTGCCTGGGCTCAGCACTGCTTCTTCTTGACATGAGAAGGAAAATCCAGGAGGAACCTCAATGCAGTTGACGGTTCTGTAAGCAAATGGCAGTGGGTGGCTTTCCATGAGGACGTGGCTAGTGAAGGAGATCTTCTCTTGAAGAAGGAACTAATGCAAACAGGCCGATGCCAGTGTTTGCCACATATCTAATGAAAAAAAAAAAAAGTCTTCCTTTATTCCCAAAAGTAATGTATTAACATAGTGGCGGGCTCGCAAAGAAGGACACTCCTGATCTCCATGTTTGCAGACCTGCTGATTGAAAGCTGGCCTGTCCTCGTGATACAGCTGGTTTGGACCGAACTTGTCCTATCTCTAGGCTGAGTCCTCAGATAGACTTTTCACCAGAGACCCACCCACGCTGCGATTGGATGGTTGAACTGCCCCGGTTTAGGGAATTTCTGCACTTGAGCTGGAGTTTGCTACTCCACCACTCAAATTCAGAGCCTGCCCTTGGGAAATACGATGCAGCAGCTTGAACACTCTGCCAAGGAGTTAAAATGGGGCTGCCATATCTGTCGTGGGTCAGGTTAATGTGGACACTAAATTATGGCCTGAGCAACAACATTTTCCTTCTTCAGTGTTGCGGCCCATGAGGTAGCAAAGATTTAAGGATGCTGCCTTTCGTATTGAGCTGTGAAGTACGAAGCGGGAAAAAAAAAAAAGCAAGGTGTTTCAAGGAACAATGCAATTAGAGGGAGGGTTAGTTGTCTTCAAAAGATAAACAGTGTAATTGAAATAAGGGATATTATCTAGAGAGAAAGAATTAAGCCAGAAGATGTGAAACAACTCATTGTCTATTAATACCCACAGAATGATTCATAACAGTTTGCTACTTTCAGCTCTGAGTAAGTGATTAGCAGTTAGATCTACTCAGTAAAAGTTGTGTTTGTTTTTTTTTTTTTTTAGCATATGCCAAAAGGAACAGAGAAAAACTCACTGGGAATGAAAACAAATAGTGATCCTAACAGTCTGGCATCTGATACCAAAATCAGTACTAACAGGTACAGCCTTTGCAAATTCTGGAAATCTACTGTTTTGCACTTGTAAATCTGTCAGTCTGAAGCTATTCACTAGTTTATTTCAGGCTCTTCAGTAATTTTATAGTTAAGCATGTTTCCCGTTACAAGCTTGATTTCTAATTCTACATTCGTAAATTGCCCCACACAGAAGCAATTGCCTCACTTCAAAGCTTACATTGTGCATCTTTACCAAAAAATTGCATTTTGAGGGGGAATCTGGAATAAGCCAGAGAAGTCATTCTAAATTCAGGGCAACTTAAACACTTTCTTTTTGTTTTTCATTTTTGTCTTATTATTTAGTTGCTTGGCTACGAAATCCACGCTTGTTCTGTTGTTCTGGCGAAGAAGCTCTTTTTAGTTCCTTGTCGTGGGAGGTGAATGTGTTAAAGGGTATCCAGGGATGAAATGCTGGTGATGTCCAGTCCTACAACGCAGTTCGGAGGAGGCAGGGATACAGCATTGTTTGCTGTAGGGACATAGGCTGACACGGTGTGGAAAATGGCACATGGAGGAGGTGCCACTGAGGCAGATTATACAACAAAGAGGGAGATTCAGAAAACAAATATAGTAACCCAGGAAGGACAGGGAAGCAAGCTGAGAAAGAACCACTGTGTTAAATCTGCAGTGTTTCAAATGCTTTTCAGTGTTAACACAAGCTTGTGAATTTATTTTTCTTTCACTTCCTTAGTGGTCTGCTATCCCGTGTAAAAATTCCTACTTTTCCTTTCAAAAGTCTCCATTTATATACAGACATTCACACACAGTGCAATGTTAGTGACTGTAAACCACATCCATTGACACAGCCGTTTCTAGGAGGTAAAGCAAATATTTTTAGTTAAAACTACGGAGTGAATTTTACTTTTGCAGAATGCAATTACCTAAATTGGATTGAGGTAGGATACCTAGCACTTTTATTATTGTCGTGTCCTCGGTAACCTCAAGTACTGGAT
This sequence comes from Ardeotis arabs, assembly GCA_011801015.1. Classification (NCBI taxonomy): domain Eukaryota; kingdom Metazoa; phylum Chordata; class Aves; order Otidiformes; family Otididae; genus Ardeotis; species Ardeotis arabs. The sequence continues at coordinate 50,540 of JAAGAY010137020.1, read as the reverse complement.
TGGGTTCTTCTCTCAGCCAAGAGAAGGGAAGTAAACAGGAGCTGCAGAGAAGCAAAACATTATGAAAAGTAGAATTTTATTTTGTCTCCATTTTCAGTTTAGAGATGCTGACAATGTATTATTGTGCACGCTTCCACCCTTACCTCTAAAGTAACTTGGCTTAGTTTAAGCCCAAATTAATGAACCAGCTTTATTATTTCAGGAGAGAGAAGGTGGCAAAGGAAAAACAGGAAAAAAAAAAAAAAAGACCCAGGAGTCATTGATAGAATAGGTGGTTTATAATGTGTTAAATGTGTTTATTTGCACTTCCAAAGTTCTGATTTCCTCATACATTTTCATACTGATAGAGATAAAATGCTAAAGTCTTAAATCCCTCTATGCCATGCTGAGTTGCTAAGGGCTGTTGAGTTTTTGTTATTTCTCCTCTCGAGTTAGCTCTGATTATGCCTGCTGAGTGAAAAATTTGTATTTGCCGACAGAAATAGGAATTGTACCACGTGCGCTTGCACTCAGCAAATGCTCCAATACATCACAGAGATTTGCTCAACCCACCTTCAGAGGCCAAATCGAGCATGTTATTTTCTGTTTAGATCTGATCCTCAAGACTATCCGTCAGGAGTGTTTCTCAGTCTCTGATTAAAACAAGGCCTACAAAGCTGCAAGTGTTCATGCACAGTCTCATTAGAGGACTGGATGAAGTGACCCTGGTCTTCAAGCACAAAGCTGTGAGTGAACTTCAAATATGAGAGTGCATCAATCAAATCCAAGCAAGGCTTTTATGTCATTTTTTCTACTTTGCCTTTAAAGTCCTAAAGGAATGCCCTTTCCACTGTACAGCCAAGGATCATTCAACAGCAGCAAACAAACCAACAAAAAGCCTCTCAGGAGAAGGGTTTCACTCCTCTCACAAAGGGGAAAGCAAGATATTTTACTAATGTGTTTTCTAATAAAATAGAAAATACACTTGGCTTATTTCGTAGCTCTGTGCCAGATTTTTGCCAGTCTGGAGGGCTCAGAAGTATGTTCAAGAAATAGAAAGTTTGTTATAAAAATGATGAAAATTTAGGTTTTATGCATTATGCTTTAAACCAGAGTTGGTGCAGCTTTTTTGTACCCTTTGGATTTCTGCCCCTGCTTATTTAGGGAAAGAATAGACAGAAATATATTTAGGAAAAGGGCAATATTTGATCCAGATATTCAGTGCTATAGCACAGTGTGGTGTGTAATTCTTTTCTGTTTAAATGATGATGACATTTTAGTAACTACTCCTAAATGGAAAAATTAAATTAAAAACATGTTACACTTTGCCATCTAAAACTCTTTTTCAAAAGCTGTGATAGTGCAGTGAACTGTGATCCTAAATGAGAGGAAGTTTTAGTTTGAACAAAACCAAAGATCCAAAAATAAATACAATCCAGGGATGACTTTCCATGGAAATTAAATTAAAATGAGCTGGAGGAGTTTGAAAAAACAAAAGAAGTTAGATAGATGAAACAAGCCTAAAAGTGCCAAGTGACCAAACCTTTGGAAGTCCGACAAAATTCTTGAAAAAGTAGTCTATACTAAGCCGCATTCAACTGACGCTAAAACAAGCTCGTATTTAGTGTTTTTCCACAAGATATCCTTTCGTCTCTGTACCACGCTTTTTTTTTTCCCCTAAAGATCATAGATTATGAAGCAACCATGACTTAAAGACCACTCCTTGCCTTATCGACACTAAATATACACTTTTTTTTTTTTTGCAATTTTTTATTATGTGGTGGTATTTCCGTCATTATTTTTAAATGTGTTTTTTTGCAGGCCTTCAGATGTTCAGAAGAATTATGCAGATTTTACAAATGAGTACTAGAGCATTTATGCCACTTGATGGTGCCCCATCTGTGCTTCCCCTGCAGTGTTTGACGGGGCATCTGTGTAAATTGCAACTTTTTGTTTGTTTGTTAATTAGCTCACTGAATAAAAAACATCATACATTACCTGTTATAATTTCGATCTGCTTCAGAATATACACTTTTCTTTTTTTAGATAATGTTGAGTCCTGAGTTTGCCTTTTCTCTTACAGTTTCTGAAACCAGATGTCAAGCTGCTTCTCTTTTCAGTCATTGAAAATCCAACAAATTGAAGAAATTAAACTTTTGCTCCTGACTCCTGAATAGCGTCCATTTTCTTTACTTTTATGACATCATATTATTGTTTATCTTATTATTATTTATCTCACATGTGTCTCCAGTTTAACATATTATTTGGTGTACAATCTAGGTATTTATAAAGTAAGAGGTGTATACTTACATACTTATATTTTATGAAAATATATCAGCCAAATCAACCACATTTTCTGTTGATATCTTTGTTCTATCCAGGTACTTGACTCACCATTTTTAATGAGAGTCTGAATATCTTTCAGGGGGGTTTGTTTTCTTTTGTTCCCTGTTCCTCCAGGAAAATAAAAAAAAAAGAAAAAACACCACACCAAACTTTTTTTATGCTATAATTTGCAGAATGTTAGAACCTGTTCTAAAATCTTTATATCTTTTTGCTGCTGAGAAATAGTGAGGTACATTTTTTTTTTCTCAATGTTACAGTTTTTAATTTCAATTTTGAGCAAAATTAAATTGCCTGTTTGAATTGCATGTATATTTTGCTAGAGATTTTCAGTATCCTAAGAGACAGTCTCCTAAACCTGCAGATTCAGTCCCGGGACCCAGTAGCCGTGGGCCGGTGGTTACCTCAGAAGATGATTGGGAAATTCAGAAGGCTGATCTAGTTGTTTTAGCTTGGAAATGACTGCATGCATTTTCTATGTTAACTTAATGTATATCCAGAACAAAATGTATATTTAATCTTAATCTGGTGCATAGATTTGTCCAAGGTTGAATTTTAATTTATGTTTTCCAACCTTCCTTTGTTTTCTGTCTTCCAACAGTACTGCAGAGCAGATTTGGGGTTTGTTGGTTTTTTTTTGTTTTTCTTTTGCATATGGAGATAGGTTGTGAAAGACTTACAGTTGAGCTCATGTACATTCAGTGTATCAATAACAACAGAGTATGTGCGGCTGCGGTCTTCAATTTCTATTACCAAAGATCAAAAATATGGATATACATTTTGCCATCATAGGACACAGTTTTTCTACACAGAAACTTCCCTGGTTACTGAATGCTGAAAAGCATTGCAAGAATGTTTTTGTATAGTGTTCATTGGTCATAAATAAGGAAAAGTGATTAATGAAAAAGACAATACTAAACTATGTCAGGTTCAGAATCCAGGACGTGTCCTTATAACACAAGCAAGGTCTCAAAAAAAATAGTAGCAAAAGTCAATTTCCTGCAAGTAATTATGTGTATTTTTCTAACCATACCTGAATAGCACATTTCTTCTTTGTCAGAGAAAAACCCATAAATACTTACCCATAAAGAGATATTTATTTCACCTCCCCTTCCCTCCTTTCCTCTTTCCCACTTCATTTCATGTTCCTACAGGAGCTACTGCTGCTTCTAGTACAGATATTCAGTTATCATCTGATACTGATGGTGCCAGATGCCTGATATTATCTTAGTTTGTCAAACTTTTGTGTTTGTGTTTGGATTTGGTGTTGTTTTAATAAGGAACTACTAGGTTGTTTCTCCTCATTGTTATCTAGTTTTGGAAAGGAAATTGATTTTGCCTAAGGAGACTCAGACAAGAAGCAGAGGGGCCATGTAATTTTGTTTCAACATGCTATATTTGATTCTCTGATCTGTTAAGCTCATCAGCTATTGATCATGATATCCTCTATATATAGTCATGATTTCTGCTGTTGGTTCTTACATTTCTTACTTTTTAAATTACATATGCTTGCTTTATTTTAAACCATCTTTCAAATGTGTGTTCAGCACTGGGTATCTCTGGCTATTCTTCAATTTCTTTTCAACAGCTGTTTTACGACCTTTATTACTTATTCTTTCTTCTTTTACAGATTTTGTCCATTTACTTCAGTTTGCCTGGGCTGACAAGTTTCAAGATTAACTTTTTACAACTTCTCCACCACTCTTTCCCTCAGATAATAGTCTTACGCTGCAATGCCCATGCACAGGGTACGAACTCCCAAACTATTGCCTTTAGCAATGGTCATATCATTCATCTCATTTGCTGTTTGGCAGATTTTTCCAATTCTTTCCAGAAACTAGGGCATTATACAGGCTAACATCTGTCAAGTGAATAATCACATCAGACTTGCTCCAGAAGTTAGGCAGAATATTGTCAATAGCTTCTTCACAGAAGAGATTGATAATAATTACAAGAATTTTCCTTGGACAGTGCATGTTGATACTGGAACATAAGCACAGTTCTATTTATTTTTTTAAAAGCCACTACAGCCATGTTTATATATGAGCAGAGGATAAAGTACTTCAGAAACAAGAGGGCTGTGTTTATGACAATAGTGTTTAAGTGCCCAAACATTTGCTGATTGCTTTCTTTTAATCAATGTGTCCAAGGGTGGAACATAAGCTCCAGACATTCTTCTCAATTTTCCTAAACAGTAGGGTAAAATCTAGGAGAGAAATCTATGAGCAGAGAACGAACAGTTAATTAAAATAAGAGCAGCAGCAAATAGCGTTACAAAAACAACCTGAGGAAAGTGTTATTAAAAGAGTTTGCAAAATGTCTGATAAAAAATATGCAAAAAATTTGCAGACCATCAGTGCGGGACTGCATACTAGTTGGTCACTACTTTAACATGAAGAATATGAGGTTTTTCCTCGTTGTGTACCAAGCTGTTTTGTATAACTTTGCCTGTTCCGTATTTGATGTTGAAAGGAAATAATAACTTTTGTTACAGGTAAACGTTTTGGGCTAAACTGGGACAGCTTGTGTGGATTTTGTCTTGCATAACTGGAGATGTCTACAGCCCTAGGCAGCTAGGTCCAAGTTCCTTTTACAGCAGTGAAGAGAAATGAAGTGAACTGCTACTTTTAGGAGGTAATCCAGCCCATGCCTTTGAGATATGTACTTTGGGATTAAGTGATTTGTGCCACAGAAATTATTTTCTCAGGTGACTGTAGAGACACAAGTGAAAACGTCCTTGCTGCAGAAATATCTATTGGCAGGTGAATCCCACCTCTCACGCCCAGGACAAACTAAGATGTGGACATAGAAGAACCTCTTCCAAGAACTCCTGTTTCTTCTTTCAGAGAAGAAATTTTGCATTTTATTCTTCTTTGTTTCAAAAAGAAAAATAACCTTCTGAAGCCCTGTAGAATTCAAGTTATCTTATGTATGCCAGGTCAGGTTTTTAGATCTTCCTTGATGTCATCCATCTCCTTTAGCCACCTCATACCCACTAGCTCAGGACAGCCCTGGAATACACATGGAATCAGATGAACCACACATATACCTGTCAATCTGAGATGACACAGGATTGTGTTTAAATGCTTTCTTTAAATGGGTCATGGCAGATTACATCTCCATGTTGTGACAACCGGAGCAGGTCTGGTGGGCAGTAGGGGATGGTTTGTAGCCTTGTCAGAGCTAATGACAGATTTGTTCTTTATCTGTACTTGGGCTTTGTTGCATTTAACAAACACCTCAATCTTTGCAACCACCTTACAGCAGAAAATGCTTTGAGTTGTAATATTCAGCGTAAGACAACTCATCAGTCAAGTTCAAGCTCAAATCCAAAGTTACCTGGAACTTCTGAAGTATTTATTTTTATTCTCATTAAATAAGAGAGCCACAGATTATGATAAATCTTGTGTTGCCCTTCAGAGATACATCATCTAGTGCTTGAGGCCAAGAAATGAGTAGTTTCCATAATTAGTAAGGGAAATTGAATAATTGGGCTGTGGTTTATGAGGGTTTTTTCTCTAAGAAGAGAAACCACGTAAGTCTCAGTCAAGTAGGTTAACATGATTTATTTTTTTAGCACACAATTATCGCAAGTTCATTTAACATAAATTCTACACTTGAATATTTATTTTGCTTTTTTTTTTTTCATTTATTCTTAGCACAACCACGTGACTGTGTTATTGTGAACACTTTATACTCATATTGCTGCTTGGAAACATGCTTAATATTGTGGTTACCATCATTTCTACCTCAGAATATTCTATTATATATTTTTTTCTGAAGACAGTGAAAGAAATAAATGCTTGTCTTCCAATAAATGGCATAAATTGGAGTATTTCAATGGAATTTCACATGGTGACAAGACACCAATTTATTTCATATTTTGCCATCACAGAGAATCTTTGCATCTGAATTGTTTATGCTCAAATAATTTAAAAAGCTAAATCAGTTTACAGATATCTTCCTTGCTAGGCACAAAAATACTCTTGTGTGTTGGCATTGTCTAATGCATGTATGATGTTATGATACATGCATTTTAATGCAGTATTAAGTTAATAAAAACAACAACAAGAAGAATCCACTTCACGTGCATCTTGTAGGAATCAGAGAAAGAACGTTTGCCCAGTAAAAAAAAAAATGGACTCTTCCATATTTCAAAGTGAACAGTACTACAGACTTCAAAAAACAGGATCCTACAGTGCTGCAACATAAATAACAGTGATGAAAATCTGGGGCAATTTCCGCATATAAAAGAAACCCAATCTCAAGATTACAAAATAGAAAAGTAGAAGTTACAAAATCTTGTACAAGACATGCTGATGACAAGGTAGGATAGTTTTAAGCATGGAGTTATTAAATCAAGTAAGGACCAGTGTAGGTGTACCACTCAAATTCTGAGGATCTCTTGCTCCGTGAATCCGGGGTCATGAGGCCAAGTGGTTCTCCAGACACACATGAAAACACTGGATATCCACAGTCAACCTTGCTGTAAAGGGATTTCTTCAGAGTGAGGATGGACAAATCAGAGGAAGCTAGACCTGATGCCAAGCACATCTCAATTCCTTTGCACACAGTGTTAGGAAAAGGTATTAGGAAGCCCGTCCCACTATGTCAGAGAAATGTGGGGAAGCAAAGACTGGAGGAAGGGGCCTGCATTGAAAAACCAGTAAGATTAATTTTTACAATCACATGGAACAAAGCCTCAAACCTTCTAGTTTCTTCATAATATTATATCACGGAGACAACTTTAACTCACAGCAAATCAGTTCCCAGGATACCTGACAAAAAAAAAATTGTGTTATTACCTTTTACTGGGTCTGACCAAGCATCTACCTAGCCCTAGCATTCCTGTTTCTGTCAAAGCAGCCCTAGATGCTGACAGAAAAATATATGAATATACACACAAAGTAGACGAATGCATAGTAATCATCTAACAGACCTTCGCCTGAACCTGCAACCCTTATTCATGTGAATAAAGTCCCCTTGAAATCAGAGGATTAGCATCCTGACAGTATTGTTCTGTTCCACTTTTTAACAGAAATAGCATCATGAGCTTTCCAAATGGATATTGATCCTCTAAACCCTCTTATGAAAAGCCCCAGTAGAGTTTCCGAAGAGAAGTAAGGGTTTACGGAGCAGTCAGGGCATAATTTCAGCTAAACCTGCAATGTGCAAGTGTCTGTATAATTTGTTTCATAATTGCCGCATACTGCACATAACCTCCCATTGACTCCTCTTGTGTGTTTAAAAGCCTCCAAGTATGGTTTTGGCATTAAAGCATTTAAGTATGGTTTCAGTGTTGTTCCTGAAAATCTCTTCTCTGGAAAAAATGCTTCCAAAGAAAATATATTTCTTACGTTTTCATGACTCTGGCAGAAGTGCAATATTTTGTGATGAATTACTTAATGTCTCCCTTTGAATATAGTTTTTAGAAAATAATTATTATTCTGTGCCATATTTAGAGTTTATAAAAAATCAACCAAAGAAAACAAAACCAAAACACCCTATCTCTTAGCTATCAGAGAAAAAATGTTAGGTAAGAATTATATTACTGTGATCTCTCTTGGATTGTGATGAAATACGTTCCACGTTCCTAATGGAAAACTTGGGAAGCTTAGACATCATAAAGTGATTATGACATTTATTGGCATCAGAAAATGGTAACAGTTCCAGAGCATGCCTGGTGTTTAGAGGTACCCATGAACCACGGATTTACATGCATCAGACTGCATCGAATCGCTAAGCCAGTATTTTACACACACCTAATCTCTGAGTACATAAAGTGCTGCATGTAATACTACTGAAACAACAATCTAGCTTTTAAAAAAATGTTTTCTGGTAACTATTTAGTTAGAAAAAGAATCAATATTCCTTCAGCATTCACAACCTGCTCAATAGCTTAACAGATACGTTGTTCAGGAAAGGTTAAAAAGAGAGAGGGAGAGAAAGAATGAAGGCACAGAAAGAAGCAGGAAAGGAAAGGACAAAAAATTATACAGCCTAGCTACAAGCTGCAGAGGGAAATTAATATTCAAAAGGTTAAGGTGTCTGTGAAATGTATGTAATGAGTAACACTCATAGTTTGTTACTATAGGTTCATTGCCTCTAATGTTGAGGACGGCACATGGATAATTTACGATTCCCATTGTCCCCTCTGCAGGGATTAATTCTGAATTATTTATGTACCTATATACGCACAGAACTGAAACATTTTAGTTAAAGTCAGCCACTCACTCATAGTCTTGAAATTATGCAGCCCTTGTTGCTAAAAATGATGTTAGCCTCTTGTGATTTAAGTCATAACATTTTATTTTCAGTCCCACTGAGAGAGAAAGCATACAGGAGGAAAAAAAAAGATATATTTTCCTGAAGAAATCTCTGAATGCATTTTTTAAAGATTTAAATAGATAATGGTAATTTGTTGAGTCAAATTATTGTTGTAGCGTGCATGTAAATAAACCTTTATTTTATTCATGATTAGAGATAATTTTTCTATTGCTCTGTGAGATTATTTTCTTAAGATGGCTATCTTTAAATACAAAAGCTTTGCATTTCAATAAAGGGAATCCCATCTACTTATTAATTAATCAAAGAATGGAATTTCATTTTGGGAAATTGGTCTCAACTGTTAAGAATTCCCACTGAATTACTGTCTTTGGTACAAATGAAACCTTCACTGCTGTTTCCATTTGAACTCTAGTGATTCCTTGCCACTCTAAATGGCTCTTTTGGATACATCAAAATTCTTTAATCATGGAAAAGATGCAGACATTAAGCATTTTTTAATAAAATATTAGATTAGGGAGTGTCTTGAGATCTACACCGAAGATAGTGTTTGATAAAGATCTAACCCAGTCGGTGAGAACAGGTCATAGGCATTTTATCTAAGCTAGATATCAATTTAGCATGTTGCATCTGTTTTAAACCATTTTTAGTTCATCTGCAGGAGAAGGTTTGGGGTTTTTTTTGTGATTTGTACTTCAAGCGTGTTTCAATATGACATAGTTGCGGTGCGAAATTTCAACTTTATTGCTGTGCAGATGTCACTATGCAAGGGGCAATTAACAAAAAGAGTGAGAGAAAAGAAACCATTGCTTGAGCCGCCCCAGACCTTTGGGGTTTCAGGCGAACTGGCCACCTCTGCCTTCAGGAATTGTACCCATAATGATGACTGTTCATGGCAAGCAGACAGCATAGTCTGCAAGCAGAGTACTTAATACTGAGTGGATAAAGACGTAGAAGTATCTGACATGGAAAAGGAAAAAAAAAAAAAGGAAAAAAAACCATATAAAAGATCAATCCTTCTTTTCCCCCTTCTGTACAATTCAACAATTGCTAATGAATTAGGAGGAGGGGCATATTGATGTACTGCTTGACTGTAACACAAAGAAGTGTAGTTAGCAAAAAGCTGCAGTGGGTAATGAACAGTATTTTAACTCGGCAGTTTAACCTCCGTGTCTGTCAGCAATGACCTTTTACCAACCCCAATGAGAGCCTGATTTCTCACTTTTGCTACTCACTGCTGGATGAGTGAATGTAGAATTTGACAGCGAGAGGTTTTACATGAAAAGGGAAGGTACTTAAAAAGCATGTTTTGTGATGATAGGCTACATTTATTCGCTGTTCATTACACTGGGTGCCGCGGCAGCATTGGTGGATTGATTGGGTGTGAGCAGCTTGTCTTCTGGGGCGGCAAGGAGGCGTTATTGACCTGCATGGGAGCCGAGGTGGCCTCCAGATGACCCCCCTTTCACCTGGAATTGACCTTGAAAACAACCTAGGGTTCACCCCGCTTTGAATAAATAGAAAAGTGTCTTAACAGCATGTGGATTATTAGAATTGACATATTGCACATTTCTCCTTTCTCAACTTTTATAGAGGTGCGTGCGTAGGGGGTGGAGGGAGAGTGCTGCCTTTTAAATCTCCAGATCCAGCAGCTGCACGGCTTGGTATTTGTACAGATTTATGGCGGGAGGCAACTAGACTTTCTCCTGCTTGATGCTAAATTTTACCATTCATCATTATTGATTAGAGCCTACACTCTATGACAGAGCCCAAACCTTACTATGACAATTGCTATTTCAGTTGTTATGGGCCATAATGGGCCATAGGGATGATTTAAAAGAGCACAATAGCTATCTGTAATTACACATGAATAATCCATGAATTCTCTAGCACAGTGCTTATAATCAGACCCTAACAGCCAAGGCCGAGACATTTGTACTTGTTTCCCCTTCAGCTACTAGACCAGAAGGCACCTCTACATGTAAAGCCAGCCACAACAGGCCAAAAGCAATTGTCTCCTTCTGTGTCCAATCTTGACTTTTCTTCCTGGGCTTAAAATAAATCAGTTAAAGCAGAGGGTAATGGAGTATTGCATCACTGCTGAGGGTTCAGCGCCCTAATGAACTTGACTTGGCATGGAGAGCTGCCTGGAGCTGCCTGCTCAGAAGCTGTTTCCTTCGCTTTTGTTTTGTTTTATTGGACACAAAGAGTTATTTTTTCAGAGTTTCTAAACCCTGGTGATAGCTTGCTTCTATGACAACCCTTTTCTGTGTGGAAAGACAAACAAGGGAAACAGATATAACAGCTAGCTTAGAAGTTGCTGCTTAATTTTACGTCGGCTTTTTCCACATTGAACATTTTCTGAATTGTTGCTTGACTTTAACTCCCTCAGTTTTGAAATACTAATAGCACTGATCACAAATCTTTACTGTGGGTTGGAGGCAACTCTTTCAGACAACTGTATTGGTGGTGATAGCTTGGACTGGTGGCATCACATAAGCAGTATCCCATGAGATACAAAGCTAGGGTGACCAGATTTTTCTGAAACAAGGCAGCTTCTCCACTCACAGATACATCATTCTGAGCTAACTGGACAAAATCCATGCAGATAACAGGCTGCAAAATCTATACAGCCACCATTTTCAGTGAAGCTTATGATCTCTGTCCTGTGGTCATCCTAGACTTCCATGTTGGTCCTAGCGTAGGAGAGCACATTATCAAGGAGCCTTGTGCATTTTTTTTTATTTTCAGCAACATCTGTCTGGGTGCCCATCCTCTTTTGCGCTCTGCAGACAGTATTTCCTTTCCAATACAGGGCTGCAAAGCGATTTTCATTCTTTAGGAGCCACTGCTTTTCTTCCCTCCAAGTTCTAGTGCTGAAGCATGGTTTGAAATGCTGCTAAATGGGCCTTGTTGCAAAATTAAAATGTAAGTTATCCTAAAAAAAACCAACTATTGCCAAGTGAAATAAGAGCCTACACAATTTTATTCTGAGTCATGCAAATGATTTTTTTTTTCAAATATTATTTCCTTCTAACTGCTGACATTTATCTGTACATCAAGTAAACACAAAGCTGGGATGTGTTTTCTTTAACAGCTGAGTCTGTACAGAACACACACAGAAAAAAAAAGAAAGTGACTTATAATTGGTGTGGCATTAGAAACCCATGTAGTAGCACAGTCAGCTTCCATCTCATCTTTGTTCCTACCTCTCTATAAAGGATAAGGCAGTTTTGCCCAGAGGAGGAAATAAAAGGGAATCCTCGTTAAAAGGTACATTAAGGAAAAAAAAGAACAGCTTTATTGGGGACATGTGCAGAAAGGGATGTTTGAGTAGCAAATGATAATTTACTTTTGAGGTATATTAAAAAGGTTTAATCTTACTGATCATGAGTTAAATTGGATGTTTTAATCAGTTAGTGAGTGCCAAAAATAATTATGCCAGAGTGCTTAGTCTGCAGAATGTGTACACAAAGCATATAAATCCTTTTCTTCCCCAGGGATTTCTCAGAATAACACACAACTAAAAGACAAAAGCGATATCAAACTCATATAAATTAACATTGCAAATGATCTGAAAAATACAATAAATAACATGATTCTATCACTCTGAATATGCTATACAGGGGAGAGTGTCCAACACAAATACGTTCATTAATCTCTTATATCCTCACTAAACTTTTTCAGGAAACTTTCCTGCCATTTACTTTCCACAGTTCAATTGAAGGTCATCCTGTGCATAGCAAAAGTGGGCTGATGTCTACATACAGAAATCTGTCATCTTTTCTGAAATAAATCTTCAAAGCTGAATTAATTTCACTTATTCGTTCCTCTTAGGGAGAAAAGTATTTGTCAGTGTTTAGTACCCACTCTGAAAGCCAAAACAATGCACCCTGATGCATCCTTTTATTCAGTTTTGTAGCTTCTCGTAGAGGCATGTAAAGATTTCATTTATTAGGGATCTTTTTTCAAGCTAGTAGATAGCTACAGTGTATGTGTGCGTGTGTGTGTGTGTGTTCATAATTACTGTAGATTGGATGCAAATTTAAATGAGACGGCAGCTGTGTAGGTGAAATGATCTTTAATCTTTGCAGCTTTTGCAAAATAATTTTGGAGATAAATTATTTGTATAATCCTTTTCCCTGGAAAATATAAGAACACGCCCATCACATGCTATAGGTACCTGAAGGCTTTTTTTGGAAGCACCGAAGCTATTATTTATGAAATATGAAAATTATTTTTAGTACGCAAGGTTTTAATTTTTTAATTTCTGAAGTTCCTATTTTTACCCTTTAAATTCATTCTCTTAAATAAGAAAATCTCTCAGGATAATCCCACCAACTGGGACTAACAGGATGATTTTTAAATTAGCCTATGCAGTTTCACTCCCTCCAGACACAAAACTGTAAAGGAACACTGATGGAGAAAAGCAGTGGCCATTACACAGAAACAGTGAGTTGGTCACTATAATATAGTCTTGCCCCACTTCTAGCATGTCTGGATTTGTCAGAGGGTTTTTATTTACTGTAAAAAAGGCTATATGCAGGACTGGTTTTCCACTACTCCCATTTGTTCCTCAGGAGTTAATTCTACTGAAGGCAATAGGGTTAGGATTGCAAGGTAAATCAGATTATGCTTGCCACCTTCTGCTGCCACTTACATACCTCACTATACATGCATAAATATCCTACATGCCTTGAATGAATGGCTTATTGATAGCATTTTGCAAGGCAGGTGCTTAAGGTACTTTAAGTACTAGAAAAGGTACTAGAAAAACAAAATTGAACCCCTGCACATCACAAACTGTGGGCCGTTGTCCTTGTATTATGTGAATGCCAGCTCACAAAAGACCATTCTCCACTTAATTTGTTCATTTCAGATGTAAAATAATTCCAAAACAACATTTGAAATTTGGATTACTGTTGTTTTCCTAAGGTTTTATACATAATTATACACTATCTTTGGCTGCCTCCCATGTTTCAGCCACTGTACTTGTGTACGGCAAAACTTAAAAAAAAAATTAAGTACAAAAACCTAAGCTATAAGTCTCATCCAGAAACCACCTTAAAGTTTCAGTTACCAATTAAAAACAGACGTGTTGTACTGAAATATTAAAATGGGTGATTTTGTACACCACACTTCTTGAAATGCCTGCTTATAATTAGGTGAGTTAGAGACAGAACATTAGTCCTAAGTATGAATGTTCTGATTTTTGTTGCTTAAAGTAAAAATTTAATTGATAAAAATCTGTTCATGCAATTTTTTTTTTTGTAAGCTCAGTAATTACAACAAAGAAGCATCACAGAGAACACCTCAATTATCCATTTGAGAAAAATATGCTGGTGCGGATTTGCAACTAGTGGGACTCTAAGGGATAGTTCAAGTAGTGGTGTCAGAGGCTTTGAAATGTCTGTTCCTCTGAACTCTCAGATTCAAGAACAATCTGATGAGATAGTTATTATATTTTACATAAAATAAATTTCCTGCGGTCTCCTACAGTCGTAAAGATTGGACTTGTCTCTTAGAGAAAAATTTAATACCCGTAGTTTTGTCCATTTGCACATTTGTTGTTTGTCCATTAAAAATTGTTCAATGTTGTCTTTAATATTTGGTAAACCATAAAAATTAGAAGATTAGTTTAGGTTGGGTAGGCATAAAACCCCCAATTGTTATCTCAGATTATCCATTGTTTCCTTAGGGCAGTCAATTTTTTCTTTTCTGCTATTCTTAATTTCCCTAAGGATAAAGCAGAAAAAAATCCCATGTTTAAAATACACTTATGAAAAAAGTTAATGTTTAGTTCCTGATTCTCTTACCCACACTGTTGCTAACTCTAAGCTCAGCTTTCCTCCACAAGAGCTCACCCACTCCATAATATTTTAAGTTTGCTTTTTTTAAAAGACAGTTTTAATTTCTTCCATTTTGAGTTGGGGTTTTGCGAACAGAGGGCTGAGATATCTTTGCTGGTATGTCTGGAGTCTAGGAAAATGGTCAAGAGACAATAATTCCTGTGGAAAAAAAAAACAGAAAAGGTTTCTAAAATCAATAGACAAGTGAAAGGGGCAGAAACTCACAAAAAAAAAAAAAGAAAAAAGGTTTCAAAGCATAATGAAAAAGAATGAAACCTTAAATGTCTCTGATTCACCCACATACCGAGTTACTTTAATTTCATTTCTGTCCCAACTTTCCTATTTGCATATAATCTTACATTATCTTTGCCTCTCGAAGGATGTTCTCTGCTGTATGGCATTAAAAATACATATTTCTTATACAGTATCCTACAGGAGAGAAGGAGAAAACTGGGAAAAAAGGGTAAAGTATTGAGAGGGTAAAATAAAAATTAGAAGAACCAAGAGCGTAGAGCTGTTGTCTTGGGAAATGGTGTGATATAGACAAACAAAAAAGTTAATAGAAAAAAGAGTGGGAAGGGAACTGGATGATGAAATTTGTTAGAGAAGAGGTGGAGAAACAAGAGAAAATAAAAAAGACAATCAGGCAGAAGTGTAGAAATACAGAAAGTATTTGAAATTAACATGGGCAAAATAAGGAACGACACGAAAAGCAAGGAAATAAAAGTTAAATTGCTCCTAAATGTTTTGTTTGTTTTTAAAACCTGCTTGAAAACAGGAGGGGAGCCCAAGTACAGAATTATTGCTTGAAGCATAGCTTGACAGAGGGGGAATAATAACAATATCGGTCTCCGTATCTGTGTCTGGCTGCAAGTTCTTAAGGCCAGTTGCAGTTTAAATGTGTCGGAGGGAGGGAAGAACACTTTTCCTGATTCGGTTACAGGAGTGTTTAGCTCTGAACTGATTGCAAGGGTTTTGAGCCAGATCCTGCCGGAAGAAGCAAGTGACCAATTCATAAGACCTTGAAGTTCAACCTCCACAGTGCGGTTACGCCAAGATAGTTAAAACAAACAGGGCTATGCATGTCGTGGATGTACATGTGAGAGAAGGAGGAAGAAGCAATTACAGTATATAAACATTCACACCACTCTTTGTACAGCTGAGCATCAAAGAAACATATTTTAATAAAAAAACCTAATTATTTCAGTCTCTTAGATTTTTTCAGTCCCACATCCCATGTCAGTTACTTGCACCCAAAGCAATATCTTGTTTCCAAGGACACAGGATTGTCTTTGTTCTTTGCTGGGAATTTCTGCATTGGAGGGATTTCTGATAGAAGATATAAGTTTCCTTCTTATTAAAGCGTGGAGGTTTGCAGACATGGTGGGCATTATTTCAGCAGGGAAAGGAAACTCCCAATATTCCAGAGCATGCCGAAAAAGATAATTTACTTGCTAGTGTTTTCCTTACAGCTCTGCTGTTATCAACGTTGGTTTTGTTGGCATAAAAACTCTCTCTTCTCGTGCTGGACCTCATCCTCTTGCTTGACCTGGTAGCGGCATCACAAGCCTGAGTGACCGACATTGGTCTGTTGCTGTGGAAATGGACGGGATGACAAATAAAAGTTGTTGACCTCGCTGCACCATGAGATGGGACAGGCCAGTGGAACTGTTTAAGTTGTTGTGCAGTCATAGGTAATATAGTGTGCTTCTGTGGTATGAGTAATTATGCACATTGTATTGCAGATTTAGGCATTGGAAGTGTAAACAATTATTGTCAAAGATTTTTTTGGTGATGTGATTGTCTTCTCCTGGTAGGACCACTCTGCTTTAAAAAGAGGCTGACATCAAAACCACAAAATCCTTGTTTCAACACAATATCTTATTTTTCATTCCCTCCCATTTTATTAGTGCTTTTTCTTACACCAGATAGTAAAAAACAGAGCTTCTTGCCTCTAGTGTTACAACTGTTCTGTTCATATGAGGAAGTGATATAGACCTACCTGCCCTTAACTACTATACGTAATTGAGCACACACATCTGCATACATGAAATATTCTTATTCTACTTTTTTCTACCCTTTTCTCCTGCAGCTTGTAAAGAAAAATCAAACCATACTTGGGTTTTAAACTGTTCTCATTATCAGAGTTATGCTTTTGCCTTAATTATGGTATTCTTTGTGTCCTACGTACTTTTTATGAATTCATCTCAGCTTTGAATGTGACTGAGGAGCATATGTCCAGTTTCCAAGCTCCCAGGTGAAATCAGGCATCCTTCTTCGATGCTTTTACTTTGGCTCCAGACAAGTTTAGTTCATGTGAAAGACCTGGTCATTCTCAAAGGCCACGTGTGATCCATACTGCTGTGTGCAAATGCTATGGGTAGCTTTTCTATATTTTTATAAAACCCTTAAATGGATGTCCCATTAAAGTAAGACTCCTCGCAGAGAGTGTCTTGCTCTCATGATGCTGTCATGCTGAACTAAGCTGTTAAGCAGATGGTTTGTGACAGCTTGTACCTTTTGAACTTTCATAGTAAATCATTTTATTTCTGCATATAATGGGTTGTAATAAGAAGTAGAAACCCAAAAATAGAGATCTTCAGGAGCTTGCAGGTGTCAAGTAAAATGAAACATGATCTTCTAGTCAATGGCAGATAAACATGAACATTATGTCCATAGCGTTTTGAGTACCCATTACATTTAGCTGTTCAAATATATAAGTGATGTTCTCTTCAAAATGCAGCTCCCACCTTTTTTCCTTTGGTCCTTGAGTATTTATGCAGTTTCTTATTTTGGCTCGCCCGTGGGAAAAAGCAGTTCAACTTAACATGAATGTTGAGTTGACGGTCATCTAAGTTATCGCTGTATTTCAGCCCACTCTCTCTTTTTTATGAGATAAATAGTATGAAGAATAAGTCTGGGCAAACGGTGAAGGATCTCGGTGCAAAGTAAGGGTTCCTTCAGGACATTGCATCTGACGGATCACAAACTCAGCTTCCTAAAGGATAATGATCAAACATCGCCTCGGAGTCCAGTGCTGTCAATGATCTTTACTTGTAGGTGATGAAGGTAAGATCATCAACCACAGATTCTTTATCAAGTCGTAGGGGTCAAAGGTCAGCAGCAGCTGATAATTGGTATTGCAAAGTATTTGTTCCAGCTTCTTTGCTGAAAAAGGAGGAAGTACGCCAGATAGATAGGAATTTGCAAAGTTATTAACTGTATAAAATTGGAGATTTTAAGATGTGAATTGACCATGGGCTTTTGAAAGTTCCTTTGAAATGAAGCTTTATTTACTCTCTTGCATGGTAATTTACAGATGTGTACAGTACAGTTAGTGTATAAAATACAACTTTTAGTAAAGGAACAAACATTTATGGCCCATCTATAATGCTGTGAAGAAAGCAAGAGCAAAATGTGCATCTGGGAGGTTTACTCTGGAAGCGATGGTCACCTAGATAAAGCCTCTACATCTCCTAATGGCAGAAAGGTAAAAACATGAGTTATGGAGAGTGTTGCTTGCTTTCTTGTAAATTAAGTTAGTATATTGCCATAACAGTTGCAGGCCTTACTAATGCTTTGGGTTTGACCACCAGCCTTATCTCCCTATTGATTGGGATAGGAGAGGTCTCTGGCACAGCTAGAAAAAAAAAATAAAAATCTGTTTCTGAGAGTATTTCTGTGAAAAACTTTGTTTTTCAGGTTTGCAATGAGGGAGAATTAGAACAAATAGAAAATAAACAACCTCCCTGAAGGCCTCCCTTCTAAAGCCTGAGCTCACATATAAACTGTTGACAATTCCCTATACAAAAGCACCACAAATGCCAGATTTCTGAAGTGCTGGGAAATTGCAAGATTAGGTGTTTTGCCTAAGGAAACTGAAGTAAGCAAAACAAAGTAATCACTGTTTTTGGGGGTTTTTTAAAAGTAAAAATTTTTTTTTGTTAGTGAGTCTTCATCACAATGCACAAAATATATAATTTTTCCAGTTGATTTCTTCTTTTCCAGTCATTCTTTGGTTGTTTGACAGCTTTTAAGTCATGATATCAATGCTGCTGTAGAAATATCAGGCACCGATGTGAATTGCATCGGACAGTGGGTGTATGTTTTGGGAAAGATTACTTAAGATTTAAATTTGTATTTTTAAAGAGTCTGATGGATATCTTGTGCTGTTTTGCATGTAACCGCTGCACGTAATGCAGTAGTAAGAATAAAAATGGGATTTTAGCAGTGCTAGTCATTGGTACTTTACAAGTGATAATAGATGCTAACTGTGGATTTCTAAGTCTGATAACAAAACAATTTTGAGTAAATCCTCTATATTGTTTCTGGAGTGTATTAGACAACTGTTAGCAACCCGTGGCACGTACCAAAAAGGCCATTTTATTCAGATGGTTACTGCGGTTGGATTGACCTTTTTTTTTCTGATTCCTTCTCAAATGTCTTACCCTAGGTGTTCTTACCAACACCTCAGCCCTAGCATCCTTCATGTTCAGCATGAGCACAAGTGCAAGCAGTTTGCCAAGGGCAAGACACCAAGTGTTAACCTAACTGGTAAAAGACATCGAAGTAGTGGGATAAGGGGCAAATCTTAACTCCTCATTGGAAATACGCCTCTTAAAAGTGGAATCCTCTAACAAAATTATAGCAAATGAATGCAATGCAGAGTCGTAATGGAAAACTTTTTAGGTGACCACTTGTAGTCTCATCTGAGAGAAGAAAAGACCATACTGAACTTTGGGAAGCACTTCCTTCCAGCAGCAAGAAGTGATATTGAGCATAGGAAGAAAGCACACTCAATTTAATGCAAGTGTGAAGCAACCACTGTTCCAAAATAATTCCCCAAAATAAAGTTGCCAGTGTATAATGCAGAGGGAGCTTGTGTGTGTGAACAAGTAGAGGAAGGCTGCAGAACAAACAGTAAAGCTCTGCTAAATTTTACTCACTGCTGCATTGAAAATCAATGTAATAATTTAAAAAAAAAAAACAAGGAGAAGGAGAGGCATGCCAAATATGCACCAAATCGAGATGTATTTCAGTCTCTTTACATTAATATCTCATGTGTTGCATTGTGTTACTGTACAGAAACAGGAAACTATAATAGCAAAAGTGTTTGAGCAGCAATCTCTCTTCATTAACCAATGCCATTAATCACCGAAGGCCTGATCACAGCTCTGAGCTGTGAAGGTGTTCTTCAGGGCTGTAGAGGGGCCACAGCAAACCTGAGGTCCCAGACAGCACTGACTTCTGCTGTCTCCACAAGAGATCACACTGCGGAGATTGGCCAGCCCTTCCTGACCTCATTCTGCTCACAAAAATCTTGGGAAGGGCACACCAACCCTCAGCACAGGTTATGGGTTGGCTTGTGTCGATCTACAAGTACACGGAGGGCTGGCGCTGGAAATAGGCTGTGTCCTCTTTTTCCCTCCACTGAGTCATTCTCCGTAAGGGAGGGTTTCAGTTCCTCTGCAGAGTAGTTGGTCTGTTTTAGCACCTTTCCCAGCAGCTCTCACTCCTTCTTCGAGTGTTTTTTTTTTTTTTATAATTCCTTCACAAACAGGGATATTTCCGTCATGCTAATTTGGCTGGGGTTACTAATTTCAAAATAGATCTCAGGATGTGCTTCTGACACCTCCTGAACATAAAAGTGTCCTTGTTTTGTAACAATTTATTTGACCAAGACCTGAGCAAATTTCTAATTCCCTCCTTGTTGTGCTTCTACCTGCTCACCAGAGTTGAAGGGGAGAAAGCAACCTTGCTGTCCTGCCATAATACATTTCTTACATCCATTTATGAGCTGTCATCATCTTAATGAAGCCATTACTGCTGGAGGTAAACATTAGTTTTCACTGCAATCTTGTTTTTATGTTTTACCCACAAACAATGGGCTGGGTGACTCTTGCCACAACATCTTTCTGTATTCAACTGTAGTGAAAAATAGTCATTTTTCTGCTTTATTTTCTTGAGTAGCAATGCCTTTTATTGTTCATTGTGGTCCTCCATTTGACACAGAGTACTGTGAGCCATCTCCCATATAAACAAAATTTGAGCGCTTTGAATTTAATTTAACATCTGATCAAAAATTTTGTGTCTTCACAGGGATAATTTTAAGAGGGTTGCTATGTTCTGCTGAAGAGTTTCCATTTCGTACTTGTGTTGTGCTGCAGGGGTCAAAACTTGCAGCACGACCACTGTTTCAAAATCACATTGGCAATATATCCCTTTACATAAAGTATCAGAAGAATATTTTTGGCCCTTCATTTTGAATGATTTGATAGCGAGGTGTCTTTCACGAATGTGACACTTTTGCACAGAAGCACATCCCCCACAACGGTTAAACTATCAAAACAGGCCAATAATGGAGAACTCAAAACTATGACTTTTCTCTTTGCCTCTGGCTAGCCCTCAAGTATGATACCTCTGAATACTTGTTCTGCATCTTTACAAGTTTTTTATATCAGTTTCCAAATTTGTCAGAAAGATGGAAAAAATTTCAGTAACATGTGCACTTATGCTCTGTATCGTGATCCACATTATTTTCTACTGTGGTAAATGTGACTTTAAGTAGTTTAACTACCATCTTTCAGCATATGGCTTAAATTAAAATGGTGTTTCCATTATCTTAATACCCGTGTTTTTTTTTTAATGGATGCTCTAGTCATGTATTTCTAGGAACCTTTTCTGAAGTCCTGTACTCAGCAATGGAAGTATTTTAAATTATTTCCTTCACGTGCATTGATAAAAGCTTTCATGCTGAAACATACATATTTTCTAACCCATTCTTCTTTGTTTCACCACATGAAGACCACTAAACAAATGCAAACTGCTTGTTCCATCTTAAATAATAAATAATTTCTACAAGATAAGGAACATCCAAAAAGGCATCCAGGGAATATTATGGGGTGTGGAGGGAAGCAATATATGTTTTATGATGACCCAGGTAAAGGAAAAGTCTCTTCAGGTGCTTTGCTTTAAACTCTGTCCTAGCTGTGGTCAATATAAGTTCTGCCTGAATTATCCGATAGTCTTCCATATCATTAGTATGTCAAATGTTACTGACTCTTCACATTAACGGAATTAGATAAAACTCTGGATTATGTTGGTATAATAAAAATTTTTATGAAGTTTTTATGGGAAGAAAAGATCCCCAAAGAAATACTTTCCCAGGCTCCTTCTTTTTGCACAGTTTTCAAGTTGAGTGTGGATGGGGAGAAGGTTTCAGAGTGAGTCATTATTCTGAAGCAAACTGGGTAAGTATCCTGTACTAAACCCATACCAAATTCATCCTTGGAGGCAGTCTGGTTATTATTTCAATTCTGAGCGTAATTGCTTGATCCTCTTTGTTGTTTTAGTATGTCATACACCTCTTTTCTGCACTGAAATTACTGTGGACATAAATCAAAAGAATTCAGGAGACTCTTTTATTTCTACAAAATTTCCTTCAGAGTCATTCCTAATGCTGGGCACTACATCTTTCATAAAGTGTTTGCCATAGCACGAGGTTTCCCTGGTTTTCCTGCTAAGAGAATAAAAAAACGTGACTGCAACTAGAGCCATCTCAGCAGTTTTTGAAATTGGTACCCTTGAGCCTCACAGAGACTTGTTCTCAGGACTCCCTATTTCTTTCTTTTTTTTTTTTTTTTTAATCCTCCAGTTTGCCCTTTTTATAAACTTTAAGTCTGCTTTAAATTTACTCTAAAGACTCTGGATTAGGTTTAATGTTGTTGTAAGATTTGATTTAGGCTTAAGACTATTACTCTTGGTTGTGTTTTCTGTTTCTTTGGATTCCCCATTTGATTCTATTGTATAGCTAAATGTTTTTTTAATGTTTTGCTATTTATTTAGCAAGAGCTCTCCTAGTCAGAAAGCTAATTTAAAAGGAAATATTGTGGATAGAATGGAAGTAAAGTGAAAAGAGGTATGAAAAGAAAGACAAACAATTTTAAAAAATTTAATATCGAAATGATTCCAGCTCTCCCTATTTTGTTCAAACAATTTTCCCTGTTACAAGAGGAGTTTACCCTCCTCCTAAATATTTAGTTCTTAATCTTCTCATCTTCACAGGAGCTTGCAGAAATTAACTGCCTAAGAAATGAAATTAAAAGCTGTGAGCCAACCCTACACCCACTTAGGGCACTGTCTGACAACAAATCAGAAAGCAGTAATAAACTTGGCAGCTTTTTTCCGTTGTTCAAGTGCCAAAAAGAGGGCTACTAAAAAAAAAAATATTTTTTATTTTATTTGTAATTAATTACCACTTTTTTTTTAAGAATTATCATAATTAGATGCTCCCTTGCGTGTTCCTATGTGTTTACTAAAACCCTAAAAAAACACATTAGTAAGACTAAACACAATTTCCATCCAATTGATGTTCCTTCAGGCCTCTGCAGCACAGGCTTCCTACTGAACTCATGGTCTTACAGTTATTTCAAGCCTGTAAATAAGGACATTTGGCTAAAAGCTGTCATTACACCTCCTTCTGCAGAGAGAAACATTTAATGGGCGCATAAGCCTTGTCTGCGTTATAGAGAAACAAAACAGCAGCAATAAATTTTAAAAAATTAATTGTGATTATACGTATCAGAGAAAAAACAGAGTTAAGGAGTGGGACAAAGTTTGTTGAGATTAGTAAAGGCCCGTGGTACATTTTGGATCATTCTCTTGGCCCTGCAGAGAAAGCTCAACTAAAACCATGCTTGCTGACATTTTCTAAATATAGATAATAATTACTTCCCCTGTTCTGAGTCTGTGATCACATTTCGCCATTTTTCTTCACTTGAAGGTATTTCCCACCACGTAGCCGTGAAGCCCATTTTTGAAGAAGAGAGGTACTGCCTGCTGGAGCTCCAACCAGATGTTGTTCCTCCCCAAGAATACTTCTCAACCACTGAGGTTGGAGAACTGACAAAATCGTGCAGCTCTGGGCAGCCTCACAGCCCCATTTTTCAGGGCAAGACCAGCTCTAGAAGAAGGTTCCCATGCGCTTCCTGCTTTCTCTGGTACAGCCGTGCAGAATCTGTTGCATGTTAACAGTATCAAAGATGAGGTGGGAAAAAAAAATGTGATGGAAGGTTTTGAAAGTTCTTACTATTACTGTGGGTTTGTATTCTTGAAAAAAATAAACAAACTAGGAAAAATATTCTTTGATATAACCTGCTCAAGCCAACTCCCATCTTCACCAAGGATGGCTCTGCCCTGATTCACAGTTCCCTGTTGTCCTTTTCAGCAGAGAGCAATATAAGAGGTAAGTGAACTCTGAAGAGCTCCAAAGTTATGAAATCTTGGGTTTATTATCCCTCGCTCTGCTTTCTTTTTAATCCTTTTTTTTTTTTTTTCCTCAGGGTTTATTTACCCCAGAATTCTTCCAACAAAATTATTATCCAGATTTCTTTGGAGAGATTTTTCGTTCCATCAAACAAACTGCTTCAAAGATTCTTTTTTAAAAAACCTGTGCTAACAGATACAACCATTGTGCAATTTCTGTAGAGATGTGTTTTCTTTAATCAGAGCTTTTACATTCATTGGAAATAAAAAATCTGTTTACTACGCTGGGGGAATTAAGCTCCAAAGACATTGTTTTAGTTCTCTTTGTTTATGATGATTTGTTAGTTCTTGACTGCAGAAATAATTTTGTTGTTTACATTAATCTATGATGGCAGTATTAACTTCACATCATACATAAATATAATTATTGATCATTACCAGCTGTAATTCAGTGTTAGAATTACAGATTTACATAATTGTGCTATTAAGTGTAAACTTGAACTTCATATCTGGGGTCACAAATAACTGGAGGCAGTAGAAACAGAAATTTCTGATTATATGTCATTCATATTTTAATATATGCTGTAGCAATTTTGATCAGTGTTAATGTAAATATTTTTATGTACTATGCAGCAATGAGATGCTAATGGCTAGAAATTACAGCAATATTGATCTAGCTAATAAAATGGAATGCATTAGAAAGAAAGGATATTTATTATCTGCTCCAAAAATTACTATAGATCATCTGCCCAAGGAAAATTTCCTCCATCAAAGTTTGCAATGGCATACTTGCTGGAAATGGTATAAAGCTCTTCCCAAGTGAAAATCAAACACAGTCACAGGCTATCTTGTTTTCGCTGCCTGCAGCTTTTCTACTGATAAAGCCTCACAGAGGGGAACAAGCTGTATGAAGGGACTCACTTCTATAGTACGTTCTCTTCTCCTCCACGTGTCATCTGCACATAAAAAGACACTCCAGAAAGATCAGTCAGTACAACAGACCTTCTCCAAAAACTCTTTTACAGACATTAGGGGGATGTGCGTGCATATCTGCAGAGGCCATTGTCTTGCTAATTGCCTCGAGCACAACCTGCGAGCTCAGTTTTGCTCTTGGGCGCAATGCGCGAGATATTTTGCAGGATACGGGGCGGCACCAGCTCTTCAGCTGGATGTGTCAGATCCATGACAATATAAAACCACATGCCCAAACCAGCTGGACTTCCCCTATGACAGGAAGAATTATCTAATAAAGGAGAAAAGATGGCATAAAATAAGGATTTGTATATGACTGGGCTAGGTTGTCCAATCTCAAAGACCTTCACAGCTTCCCAGAATCTATTCCTTGGGAAACAAGCCACAGGCAAGAAATTTAGTATTCCACGCAACTGGGACAAGCTCTGGTGTTCCAGAGGGAGTGGTCAACTTGCCATTATTTGCGCAGCTCATGCTAAATAGAATATAAAAAGAAACTCTGCTGAAGTGAACACTCCTTGCTGGCAAAGGAGGTGGACCAAATCCGTTGAAATAAGCATGTTTTTTCCATCTGCTGGTGCCACGAATTTGTGGTCAGACAAGCAGATCTTAATGCAAAAGGCATCATTAATAGACAATATAAAAAATGGAAGACTGCTAAGTGAAACTAATATCTTAAAATCTCAAGCCGGTCCTTCCTCAATACTGCTTATACTGCTTTATTTAAAATATGTAAGTAAAATACTACAAACTGGAATAGCTCATCATTTTTTTTCTGTGTGGTTATCTACTCTAACCCATATGTTTATTGGATTGTGCTCATCTTGATCTGGAGAGAAAGTACATAAGACATGACAGCAGTAGCAACAATCAGGCTGTATGTTATTCGCTGATTTAAATTGAATGGTATCACCAGGATATGCACGAATTTAGGAAACGGCTTTGTGCTAGAGCTGTGAGAAACACTTGGGTTTGATTTTGGAACAGACAGAGTGGTCTTTTTGTGTTAAGTCCTCACCATTCCAGGCCCACAGGAAATAAGACCACAGTTTTAATAATCTGATAAGTGAGTCCTGCTAGTATAAGAACTAGCACAGCTTGGTACCAAAAGTACCCTGCAACCTTTGAGTATATGAATATGTAATTAATTTCAGTCTGTATATTAATTTCAGTGAGTACGGAATATTTTCATAACATTGAATATTAAGAGTAAAGTATATTATGACTTTTCAGATAGAGGTCTCAGATGACAGTTATTTAGCCTGTAAACCCTTTTTTCTGCTCCATTCAATAGAAGAATTGTTAGTCTTGAGTATATCCTTGTTTTCTGATCCATAAGAATAGAATCCATAGAATCATAGAACAGTTAGAGTTGGAAGGGGCCTTCAAAGGCCATCCAGTCCAACCCCCCTGCAAGGAGCAGGGACATCTCCAACCAAGATCAGGTTGCTCAGAGCTCCATCCAACCTGGCCTTGAACGTTTCCAGGGATGGGGCACCTTTCTGGGCAACCTGGGCCAGTGTTCTACAACTCGCATTGTAAAAAATTTTTTCTTAATATCCAACCTAAATCTATCTCCCTCTATTTTAAAACCATTGCCCCTCATCCTATCACAACAGGCCCTGCTGAAAGGTTTCTCCCTGTGTTTTCTACAGCCCCCTTGAGGCACTGGAAGGCCACTTTAAGGTCTCCCCGCAGCCTCCTCTTCTCCAGGCTTTCTGTCCTATGTTCACATATCAAAAATAACTTATTCAAGCCTTTAATTACTCTGATTCTTCTTGAGCCGTAACAGAAATGTATGCAATTTTACATTGTCTGAAACAAGTGGCTTAAAAAACTAAGTCAGTCATTTATTCCTCTGAAAGCATGTTTTAGCTCCACAAAAGCACTTTCAGAACATTAACACAGTCAGAAAAGCGATGCTCACCTGATATCAGCTAATTTTTGAGCTTTGGGAGCAGAAAGGTGAAATATAGTATAGAAATGTATTATTTCTGCATAAATTTTTTCCTATGTTATTTCAAGCAATGTTAGAAACAAGTTGTGAACACCCACAGTAGTTCCCAACAGCCGCCTGATTTTTTTTTAATCTGTAAAATACAATTATAAGGTGAACTGAGATAGCACAAACATTGCAAAACCTGTCTGTCTCCTAGCCAAAGCTGTTTTTTGAAGATGTACGGCAGACATAATTTCAAAATCAAATCCAGTGGTGAAAAGCGTCGGGAAAAGTAAAAGAATGGCAACCCAAAGCATCTGAAATAGATGTAAGGGATGATTATTTCAACTGAAATACTGTTGTTCGTAGTGGAATATCTATGAATGCTGAAAGATTTGTACGAAGAGCCATACTGGAGGATGGAGCAGGGAAGTCACAGTCCTCAGACACTGAGTTACATCATTCTTCAGTAGAGCTTTCAGACTGTGTATATAATTAAGGAATGAGTGTATGTTTCTTTCTAAAGTTGTTTTAGAATTTTTTCATGCTTTTAGATAAAATGCCATTTTGAAAGATCTGATGTTGTGAGGAAAACTAAGAGCACATCTGCTTGCCTTACTTGTCCCTCTATAGAATATTATTTCGCAAAATCTGTCTACTCAGCCACCAAAAAGTTAATCTCAATTAATTTTCTGGATAAAATATTTTTAATAGATTTTTTCTTTTTTGGCAACAGAGGGAGGAGTGTTATCGATTTCTTATGAGACAAAAAGGGTGAGTTCAAACATTTAAATAATAAGTATTGTAAAACTCTACTAAAGGCATTTCCTAGCATTGCCAGGTTTGTGGTTTGCATAGGCTGAAAAAGAGCTATCAGATGTGCCATCCCTGAAAGACAACAAGGAAAAACAAAAGGCAAAAATGTGAGTCTTAAATGCTTCATGATGACCCATACTTTTAGCTGATTTCTCCAATTTTAAAGATCTTTTGTGAACAGGTGATGTAATTTGGTCAGGACAGATTCAGGTTAGTGGATGGCCATATCCAAAAGATAACTTTTTCTCTCTCTTATTTACACATCATTGTAGATATTTATGATGCTTCATAAAATTAACAAAAGACCTGGTTAGAACAATAGCATTTTACTACAGCAGTTTAAGAAAGCTTTTATCCTTACACTTTCCTAGGTTTTTTCATCATTTTACCTAAGATGATCTCCTTACGTAGCCCATTCCAAGTGTTAGCAGGACTGATATTCATATGATCTATTTATTGATCACAAACACGGAAAATTGTGGTAAAAAAAATCTGGAAATCTAACTTAATGCACTGTCCCTGTATGAGCTGGAATATCCTCAGCTGAGCAGCTCTTTCTTGACAGAATCTGTGACTCATGCAAAATTGCATAGGATTGCAATTTTATGTAAAAGTATAAATATTTTTAGAGGAGTCAGTGGAAACTGAACAAGATTGATGTTTCTTCTTTGACATGCTATGAAATATATATAAATCCATGAATATATATTTAATGTTTTATATACATGTATATATGCATTTAACTAATATTGTCTTAAAATCTGAGATCATGTAATAAAATCTCCCTACGTAGCCACATTTTTTTCAATAGTCCTTCATGGAGATAATTCCTTTGGTTCTCCCTTGTCAATTTATTTTGGGAAGAGAATATTTTAAGACGAACGCAAAAGGACTACTCAAATCAGAACTAGCCAGAGATACAAATGCCACCACGGAAAGATCAGTTCAACATTAAATATGAAAGATCAGATCTGTGACATCTTCTTTTATTCTGAAAAAAAGGAGATAAAGGAAAAAAAAACTTTGCTAAAACTTCTCTGCAGTGTCCTTTTGTCCATTTGAGATTAAGAGGCTCCTTGTGTTTTTCTCATACTAAAATGTTTCAGAGATTGGAAGCAGTTCAGATATATTCCTTGCGCAAACAGCAGTATGCTTCCACAGTACTAAACTAAACTGTGATTTTTCTCCAGGAAGACAGCCTCGGGAACTCTATTGCCTTGTGTTGATAGTTTCCACCTGGCACCTGTTGATTAACGGACTAATCTAAGCCAAATAACAATTTTTAAATTACAAATATGTTATATACTCTTGCAAAAATAGTAATATGTAGAAGATGCTAAATGTTTTCCATATTTTTTGTTTGAAATAATATTTGAATATGAATGTTTTACATTCTCCTGTTACGTGAGGATATAAGCTTCACTTAATTTCTTTTTTCCCCTCTGATTTTCCTTGCTTGTCAAAGTTTGGATAGCACAGCTTAGAAACTTAAAAATCAAAAGGCCTGAATATTTGTTCTTGACATTGATTTTAAAGTTGGGTCAGTATTTTGCACAGCTGTTCACACTTTATAAAAGCAAAGTTTCTCTTCTGATAGGAACAATGCTGACATTTTGCTGGAGATTTACATGTGTGCATCAGTGCTCAGAAGATTTAAAGACATGAAATTCAACACAATAGCTCAAAGTGAAAGGTGAAAGGTCACAAAAAGCTTAAACTGTAGGAAAAAAACATAATTAAACTTTAGAAAGAGACTCCTAGAAATGACCTAAGTAGGAATCAGTATTAAGAGGAAAACAGTAAAAAAATAGTTTATATGGAAATAGTTTCATACAATGCAGATTTTGAATCCAGGAACAAATTAAAGCATGACTAATTTCTTCATGTGTATTAGTCCAATTACTCTGCATCCAACAGCATACGCACCCTCATGAAGCTAGAGCAGAGGAACCCTTTTAAAAATTTTTCCTCTTTTTTTTGCTATAAGACATATACATCTACTAAATGTGATAGTAATATTTTTAGACTTTAAAATAAATATTTTATACTTGAGTAGTTAAGGATTTTTAATATAAAACAGTACACTGGGAAAAGGTATTTCCACTAAAGCAGAACAGTTCAATGGCTAGAAGTGAAAATTTGTAATTCAGAAAACATTTAGCCCCTCTTTTTTTTTTTTTGCCATAACTGCATTTTTTTTCTTGCTAGGATTTAAAATTAAACATTAAAATGTCTTCTAAAATATAATTTTATCTTTTCCAGCCTGAAAAGAGGTAGTAATCACTAGAAAACTTACAAGAAAAGCCCCAGGAGGATGAAAGAATTTTTAGTCTTTCTTCACTCACCCAAATTCCTGTATTTCTGAATCAAAATTTCAGAGAATTCTATTTCTTCGTCTTATTTTGAAACTTCACCTTTTCAAATTTTTCATCAGATTATTCTTCTGCTTTCGAGTTAGCATTGCCACCTTATAGCAGCAGTAATATGAGAATTCATATGTTAACTTTTGAAAATATCCTTTATTTCTTTAAGTGGATTATAAATGTGAATAAAACCGTTGTTTAGTTATCTGGTTTTGCCTACATGGTTGTGGCAGCCATCCCAACACGGATGAGTTGGGGTGGATCTAACTGCAGTTATATCATGAAGATTACAAAAATGCAGCCTGCAGAAGTGCACTCTGCATGCAGCTATGACTGCATTTCACCATAGACCACAGAAAAATCAACACCAAGTGCAGCAACAGGTCTTGCACAGCAATCTGAGTGAGGTAATTTTACCACCTACTGCAGCTTGAGAAATATGAACACTAAGAAAAGCGAACTGCAATAAAATTGTAGGCATACCTGGTTGCTAACACAAAATACAGAAAATTTTAAGGTGTGCTGGATTTGAGACAACAGCAGAGTTCTCTTGCGAAACTGCAGCGCTCTGAACTGTCAGACACTCCATTTGACTTCAGCAGACAGCAGAGCATATAATTTGGACCTTACACAAGTAAATGAAAAACACATTTCTTTTGTTTTCCACAGTCTCTTTTGTTTTCTCCTCATTAGTTTTGCCTCCATTTTCACTCTGATGGAAATGGCTTTAATCACAGGAGGCCAGATCCTCAGCTGTACGAGATTTGTGCTTAGCACAGCTGAAGATAATGAGTTTGGAAAGTAGCTTTAATTTTTTTCAGCTCCCCACTCCCTCACCCTGAGCGAGCCTGGGACGCGAGCAATCAAATTAGCGTCAGGACCTGGGATCTACTGGCTGCCCACCAATCTGGGCTCTGTGTCCTTGAAAGCTCCTGAAGAACGATGGTCTGCTATGGCTCATGTTTTGGGGCACAACCCAGCACCCATGGTAGGAAGATCTCAACCCAATTGTGTGTGAAATAAATTTGCGTGTTTATTCAACTGCAGAGCTTTCCCTAGGTGTGTACGTGTTTGTGGGTCCCACCTGCTGGACTTTTGGCTGTCCCTTCTATGCTTTTGTGAGCCAAAGCACTTTTGCCAGTGCCAAAGAACAAGTTTCCAGCTAGAATAAAATATGAAGGTTCAGGCAAGCAATTTATATAGTATGTTATTGCATAGAGCTGTATTGTGTACAATATTAATATGTGTTAAAAATACTAACTACTGTAGCAAATTAACCCATCTACTTGTTCAGGAGCAAGCTCCTTGACAGTGTAGTTACTTTAAAAAGGAAAATCAAAGCTCTCCAAAGCAGATTTTCTCCACCTCACTTTTTCTTTTTTTCAAAACAAAATTTTATCAGTACTGTCAGGGTTTAATGGAAGACGATTTGAAACTAGACAGCCACTTTGAATGGAAAACTGGTTTGGTGTTTGTTTTTTTTTCTTTTTCTTTGCCTTTTTATGTGCAAAGAAGGAATGGTCAGTTTGAAAGACAGAAGGAAAAAGCCCACCATGTCCTCTTTCCAGAGAAGAGGGGTATTTTTAACCACTTTTTTGGTGTGGCTCCACAGCTGTTTTTTCTCTTAGAATGTATGCAAGTGTGTAATGCGTAGGAAGGCACACACCCAAATACTCCATTTGGGATGCCTTTCAACCTCTGCCTGCCCTTTTGAATAGAGGAACAACCAGGCATCCACGAGAGGTTCCAACATTGTCCTTTGTCAGGCAACACAGTGGGGCATCCCATCTCCCCCACACCAGAGACTGGACTCTCGCTCCCTGAGGGCTTCTTCCTCACTTCTCCAGCTCCATCCCTTCCTCTCCCTCATTGCATCTTTCCACATGCGTCTTTTGCATGTCCTCACTCTTTATAGGGAAAAGGCAACCATAATTTACCTGTATCTATTAGTTTCAGAGATGTTATGCACTATTGTTTGGTTCAGTTTTTCCAAAGCAAGTGTAAGATTTCGGGGATGGCTTCTACAAAAATGTTTCAGATTCTGTCTTTGGATCTCTCCTTGGATCATTTTCTGCAACTATATAATGTGATTCAGGAACACTAGTTTGAAAGCCAGCACAGCGAAAATAAGTTTCACAAAAATAAAAATAATTGGATATAAAAATGTAATGAGTTTAGAGAAAAGAAAGAAAATAACAAGATGGAGGAAGTGCATAATAACACATTACAGAAAAAAAAAAAATAATCGTTCAGTGAGGGGTTTTTTCCTTCCTCTCTCTTTCTCTGAAAACCACCTCTGCAGGTTTTTCCAGAAACATCTTTTTTTTTCTGGAGAAATAGCTTCTGATTCCAGCTGTCCCTAAACCAGGATACTGATGCTCTTCACATGTAGTGAATGGTGACTGATCCAGTTATTTCCAACTAGGTGCAAATAACTTGAAAGACCTAAAAATGGCTGGACCACTGTGTGAGTGTAGTCACTGAAAATAGGCTTTCCAAAGCGAAATACTGTGTATATTTAAAGGCAAGAAAAGCACACAGCAAGAAAGAATTTTCTGTACAACAGATAGTCCCTATGTTGCATAAAGATCAGAGAGGTCTGGCTTGCTCCTATGGCTGCACCCGTCACTATGATCTTTGAGCCTCTCAGACTACTGTCCAACAATTCATGTTTTTTCATCCACTTCAAAGTTCTTTGTTTCAGCATCCCTGCCTCTAGTCCCCTTCAGGATACAAGTTGCAAATATACCCCTGTGAAGACAGCCACACAATAACACTCCATGGGATGAGCAATAAAACTGGAAAGGAACGACATCTGAACTGGTCCATTAGATCTGAGTAAATTAAGCTACACTTAACTTATTGTTCAACTTCCAGTCCACCGGCGGGCTAGTCTGCTCTTCTTGGAATTAACCACAAGTCAACATGAAGAAAACAACACAAAAACAAACAGATGAAATACACAGTGGGTGTAAATATTGCAAATACTTTAAGTCCATTGCAAGATGTAAATTTGCAGTGAACTGGGGTATCACAGAATCTGCTACGCATCGTAGTATCTACTTGCTAGTTGCCTGTACTGTCTCAGGTCTACGACTCTCACCCAAGGATAACTTATCCATATTTTTCTTCTAGTCTAACTTTAAAAAATAAAGTGCAATAGTTAATTTCCAGTCAGCTAGTTGACTGAAGGTTAGAATTTTTGGATAATTTCACCTGATAGATTCATAAGCTTGTACTTGAAAGATTATGGAAGAAGCTGTCATCTAGCAAGGATAATGAAAAATTTTAGAAGCACTTCATACTCAGTTTATCTGCACAGGGAAAATCTTATTTTGGTATGAATTTCTTGTATGATGTAGCTTAAGCCCTCTCACAGTAACATAAACTAAAACCCTCAAAAGCAAATTTGCTACCCAAATAAGAGTCTAACCAAGGGTTTATATCATTATAACTCTGCTTAAGTCCTTGAGTAAGAGATCTTTCCTCTACAGACAAGACTCTGTGCAAAAATTCAAATTGAAACTTTCTGTCTTATCTCATAAAATACAGTCTTTTTCTTTACAATTTGTCTTGCTTTTAGATTGGATGTGAGGAAAAACTTTTTCTCCCAAAGAGTGGTCAGGCACTGGAATGGCCTGCCCAGGGAGGTGGTGGAGTCGCCGTCCCTGGCAGTGTTCAAGAGGCGGCTTGATGAGAAGCTACAAGATATGGTTTAGTAGCTGTGGCAGCAATGGTTGTGGGAAGACGGTTGGACTAGATGATCTTATAGGTCCCATCCAACCATGTGATTCTATGATTCTATGATTCTATGATTCAAAGACATTGTAGCTAGGTGAGTTATTATTCCATGTTTTCTGTCTTATGTACAGCTTTGGGGTTATTAGTACGACGTGTGTTGACTGGTCATCCCTTTAGTCAATCAAGTAATACAGTGAAGCAGCCAGCATTAAAGACTTCCAGTGATTTTCTAAGAGCAAAGGACCAAAACCTGAAAATTACCAATAAAAACGGTCAACAAAGTGTCTACCTTAAGGTCTTAAGTGTCTGCGTTAAGGACTGAAATAGCAAAGCAGAAAACAGACTCGATGTGGTGGCTACACAACTTTTGTGGAGTAAGATTACTAACATGCAAATTGCATCTGCCCAGGTTCTTTTCATGTGGTATCTCGGCCCAAAACAAGGATCACTCTCTAGGATGGGCTCAAAATCTTTTAAGTGGTATGTGTAGAGTCTTGGTGTTGTAAAAACGTTTCGTATGTGTTCATGTGTCTTCTTTGGAAATCATTCACACCATCATTCACAATGCCATCAACTCCAGAATTGGCTGTTCATGTTCATCATGTAAATTGAGATAGTGGTTCTAAATGGGGATGGATGGGACCTACCCATAGCCAGTAAATATCATCCCATCTCAAGATTCTTTTTTGCATTAATGGAAAATGCACAGATTTCTATTCTTATGTGGGAGCACTTCACTTTTCGGCAGATGGCACTATACAGTACATCCTACTGTGCTTTGCACTTTGCTTAAAATACACTTTTGCCAACTTGACTTGGAAAACATGTTAAGTGTGACACAGAAAATCTTTGGATGATCTGTAAAAATAGGAAACATTCTGACCGTGCTGAGGAAGAATAGCATGAGGTTCCCATCTCACCAGAGGCAGGAAATTCCAATCCACAAGAAGTATTTATTCTGCCATAAAAATGTACTTTATGAATTTTTAGTGCTCTGGCTCTTTACAGAAGCTCTTGCTGTTGGCTAGAGTTGGACACAAGTAGGCAAGAAACACTTTTCTAATTGCTCATGTGCTTTCTTGAAAAAAAAACTTTACTCTTTTACCCTTCTAAGAAGATATTGCCTCTTACAACCAGCCGTGGGTGTTGGAGACTGGGATTTTGGAGACTGACAAACGTCTACCTGGAAGAAGATTGTAGCTTGTCAAAGTGCATGTCCCAGACAATGTCAAGATTTTGGTTTGTGCTGTAGTTGAGTTCCTGGTCTCGCACACTGATATTTAAATAGTCAGTGGAAAACTTTTCCAACGTGTACAAAATTACTCAGAAAGAAGCCATGTAATACAGGAGGTTAATTCCCGTAAGCGGACTTTGGATGCTACTCAGTGTGGGGAACTTGGCACAAGTTAGTAGAAAAGCTCTAATTTATTCAAACACTCTTTGCAACCATGAAGCAGCCTTCAATTCGAAGAGAGCAATGCCAGGGGAGAAACAATACTTCTGAGTCACACCCTGCTTTCTTTTTGGCTCTGCTTCTAAAAGGTGTGTGGATGACTTGGAGATCATAGAATCGTAGAATGGTTGAGCTTCTCATCCACCAGCAGTCCCAAGTCCTTCTCCTCAGGGCTGGTCTTGATCCATTCTCCACCCAGCCTGGATTCGTGCCTGGGATTGCCCCGATCCAGGTGCAGGTTGAACTTCATGAGGTTTGCATGGGCCCACCTCTCCAGCTTGTCAAGGTCCCTCTGGATGGCATCCCTCCCCTCCAGCATGTTGACCACACCACACTGCATGGTATCGTTGGTGAACTTGCTTAGGGTGCACTCTATCCCAATGCCCGTGTCGCTGACACAAATGTTAAACAGCGCTAATTCCAATACTAATGTCTGAGGAGCACCACTCGTCACTGGTCTCCAATTGGATATCAAGCCATTGACCACAACTCTTTGAGCGTGGCCATCCAGCCAATTCCTTATCCACTGAGTGGTCCATCCATCAAATCCATGTCTCTCTAGTTTAGAGACAAGGTTTTCACGAGCCAGTGTCAAATGTTTCGTCCAAGGTAGCTGACATCCATTGGTCGTCCCTTGTCCACTAAAGCCATAACCCAGTCATAAAAGGCCACCAGAAGTTTCTCAAGTCACCACACCAAGCCTTGCCCTTGGCAGCTGAAATTATTTATGAACCTAGATATCAAAGTACTAAACCTTAGTAACGGATTTGGGGGGGTGGGATGGTGTTCGGCTTTTTTATGGTTTGGAGGGAACTGGAATGATAAGAAGTGTTCAGAATTCTGGTTGTAAATAAAAGGTTGTCAAAACAGGTTTTGTTGAACTTTCATCTGCTAAAGTAACACCAAGTTTATCTCTATTTGCTGTTCTCTCTTCATTCCCCCCTCACTCTCTTAGTATTAAGAAACTAGTGTTAATAAAACACATTTGTCACAAGTTCTGCCATTTCTTAAGTCCCTAGACCTCTTGGCTGAATGGTTTCAAGCAGATTTGAAAAGAAAAGTAATAGCACCATAATTTTCCCAGAAGTTACAGCTCCTATCATGACTCTGAACCTGTGAAATTTTTGAAAGGGAAAGAATGTGTGCTGGCAATAGTACCTGATCTGTGTTTTAAGAGTTGAAACCAGCCGCCCATGGGCTGCAGGCAGAGATGACAGAAAGGGTGGTCTCCATAAGCAAAATTCTGCAGTCCTTCCCATCTCCTCCTCCCTATCCGAATGCACAGAAGTGGATTTCAAAATTAGATTCTACATAAGTAACTTCCAGAACTCTCATCTAATCTGCAGGCTTGTACACTTCACAACAGCTTAGGGTCTGGCCTCTACTTTTGTGCAATCTTTTTTTTTTTTCCAGAGTGACTTCTGCCTTCATGAAAGCGTGAAAAAGTATATATACATATACATTTTACATATATATATATATACACACACACAGCGCATATATATGTATAAAGACTCCTTCTCCCTCTTTATATCCACAGTACACACAATTGTACACCAGAGCAGGTGTTGCAGTATTATTTTGATAGGAAATGTAGCACATACAAATGTCATTATTCCATTTGGTATTTCTGGAGGAACAGGATGCACATTTCCCAGGGAAAAGTAAAAAGTGCTGGATGAACGCGGAAAAACTTTCAGCTTCTCCAGAAACTGAGCTTTCATTTCTCAAACAGTAAATCACAAGCAACAGGGATCTAGCAGTATCCCTGGTTATTCTGTATATAAAGACTTGAAGTTTACCACTTTTTCTTTTTATTCCTTATGGAGGAAAAACCCCAGTGCAACTCATTCTGCTCCTGTAACACCAGTGAGATCTGTAGAGCCAGGGCTTTTCAGAGCAAAAGTTCTCTACCTTGGACAACAAACCACCACGCACACAAGTTTCCCAGTAGATGTTAACCAGCAAGGAACTCACGGAAATGGTGGGCTTCAAGACTACGCAAACACTGAAAAAGACCAAAATGCTCACTGCTGTAACCTGGACAGAAGTTATCAGAATATCGAAAACTATGAGTTTAATCCCATTCTTATCAACCCCTAATCCAATCTCAAATGGATGACAGTAATATTTTTGCAGCTATATGATCACTAAACCAGAATGATGTAAAATGAAGGCTCATTAACGGTGTAGATAAGGTAATTCATCAGTAATCTGCTCTCTTTTAGCTCAGTTCTGTGTTTTTGAAGCATCATTCTCCAAAGTGGTACTACTGTTACAGGTAATTTAAACAAAAAAAAGACTATTCTTCAAAGGTATTATTGTCATATTCCCAACAACGTGTACTTTTGCGGTGTGTACATTGCCTGTCCATGCTCTGCGCACCAGAGGTGTAGTGTGCGCTACGGCATTTAGAAATTTCACCTTGTCTTGGATTCCTGTCCTCATACAAGTCAACACGAGCAATTACATATGAATGGGACAGATCTATGAGTAATTAAATATCTGCTTGTATAAACACAGTGAAAATAAATTTAATCATAGAATGGTTAGGGTTGGAAGGGCCTGTTTAAGCCCATCCCGTCCAACCCCCCTGCAAGGAGCAGGGACATCTGCAACCAGATCAGGTTGCTCAGAGCCGCGTCCAACCTGGCCTTGAATGTTTCCAGGGATGGGGTATCCACCACCTTTCTGGGCAACCTGTTCCAGTGTGACACCACCTTCAGGGTAAAAAATTTTTTTTAATGCGGCACAAAGGTGTTTCTGCAAAATACATAAGCCTTTGTATGAAGGTACATACGTTGGGATTGTTTGTGACCCATTTACATATGTAGTTGCTTGATTTTGCAATGGCACTGATTTCCCCTTTGTATAATACAGTGAGTGAGCACAATTTTAAGGCACATCTTTATGCTGGTCTTTGAAAACATAATCTAAAATACCAGTGTGTGAGCTCCATATTAAAATGCACATCTACAAGCATTAAAATAAATGCAACAGTACTCACAAAATACTGATTTATTTTAATCATTAATAGCTAAAATTCCCTTCCTCTTTCTCGTGATCCTCTGTTCATGTATAAGTAATATAAGATACTTATTTTAAAGAAACCAAATCTATACTTGTTGACCAATATAATTTGATTCTTCTTGATCCTGTAATATTTTTTTTCAAATAATCACTCTTTGCATATTTTCTAAAACTAACTTTACATTTTAACTAGACATGGGTTTAATCCTCGGGAAGACTCCATGTGGTGTATGCTACCAAGCTGTGCTCTATTGAATTTCTGTGAGCATGGCAACTTCCATAGAGAGATTTATCTGACAACCCTGTAAAAATATGCTGAGCTCTTGTTGACTGGACTTTTTTCAAATAGCCATAGGGACATTCTCTACTGTTTTTAGGGCAGCTACAGTTAAACACAGGATAAGAAATTAAATGAGTTTCATATTAGATAAGCTGTGTATACACGAATAAGACAAGTTTTATTAAATGTTACCAAAAAAAAAGCTGATAAAAAGCTAATGATACAAGAATTTCTTATGCCACTGAAGCCACTACAACAAACCTTCATTTTGTTTTTAGCAGCTATTTGATAGGTCTCTGCCACTTGTAGAACCCATGGGGAGAAAACATCTACCTGACAGTCTGTAATGCAGGACCAGTCTGTGCCAATATTGCATTTAATTGGCAGATTTTCTTCTACCATTACAGATTTTAATGATGGACTTGCCTATAGAAAACAGATTTACATTGTTCATTAGCCCTTCAAGCAGGTGTCTGTTAAGCTGGTTAATGTAGTGTGGGTCGCCTCTCAACAAAGTCCTGAGATGTGGAGGGAGTGAGGAGTAATCCAGCACTACCCTGCAGCACTTACAGGATGAAATAAATTAATTTTCAGTAGACCTCTAAATTGTATTTTTAATCAAGATAATCAGGAAATACATCTGGTTATTTCAGTCAATTCTCACATTGCTGGACAAACGAGAAGCCAAAGGTTACTCAGAGCAAGTGTGCGCTACAGCCATAGTGAAAGTAAGGTAAATTAGCCTGCACAGGAACAGTAGTACTGCAATTAGACTTCTAGTATTACCTCAAGCTACTTTGCCAATTTGAGTATCTCTAGATTACTCCGCAGACACTTCTAACTGCGTTGCGGACATCTCCCTAGAGCTACAGTGTGTTAATGTGTCCCTTTGCATGGCAGTGGACGTCACAGTCTCTCTCTGAGTCATTTCGGCTGTGACTAGAGGTTATTTATTCAGATTAGTTAACAATGACCTTAATTTAACCCTTATTGTAAATATATTTACCATTAAACATCAACAATTCAAATAACTAATAATTCCAATGCAAATGTAAGAAGAACAAACGCAGAAAAGCTCTGAAGCTCTTTCACTATCTCTATCTAGCACATCAAAGACAAAAAATGCAAATAAAGACCAAGATTGTTTCTAATCACTGAGAAAAAAAAAAGGCTTGTTTCATTTCTTTGTTTCATTTTCCACGTGTAACTTTCCTAATAGTTGTTTTGCCTCATGACTTAATTTCTACAGGCACAGGTTCTTTTGCTGAAGGATTGTAAATGAACTGTGTGCAGGAAGCACTAGCTTTCTGTATTTCAATCATTTACCAACCAACAAAGACAGAGAACTAAATTTTTCATTTTTACCAGCTGTGTTTCCAGGCTTTATGGCTGTAAGGAGACCCTTCCAAACCCACATAGAAAGTAAAGAAATGACCTTCACTATTAACAGTTATGGAGAGAGAACCAGAATTCCCTTTTACAAATAGGCTGCTAACTCTGAAGCTTAATGATGAATATTTAAATGTCAAGATTAACAATTTTAGCTGAAATATTCAACTATGTTCTTCTTCACTGATGCTGAATTTAATAGGAGCCGAAAATTTAATTAGAGCCGGCTGTAGCTAGATCAATTGATGAAAGTGATTATATGGTTTGTTTACTTACGACAAGAGGGAACTGGGGCTGGTGATTGAGGAGGTCCCATCTACTTCTGTGTTCCTTTAATATCAACAAATGTGTATGTTTATACCGTGACTGTAATGTATTGAGACACCAGTAATAGGATGGTGTTTCTAACATTTGTATGATGCATACAAGACACGAGAGAAGGTGGTTGTTGACAAAGTGAGAAAATAATGTCCCCAAATGTTATGTTTGTTCTACATACTCTTATGCAGCCACCGAAAGATGATAGTGTAGCTCTATGCTTGGGCTGAAGACATCAGTCATCTCCGTTTTAAATCCCAAACTCTCTTACCTCTTTTTAGTTAGCAGAAGTCTCAACTTTCTCCCACTCTGCTGTGACATTTCTGAATCTTCACCCCTAGCAACTCCTGTTTTGTAGCCTCACAAGTCTCAGTTGCATAATTTTTTCACTCATTGTCACTTTTCAGTTAATGAAAATCTTAGAAAGCTTAATTCATTTGAATTTGCTACAGAATTTAGAGCTAGCGTGACTCAGAAAGCTGTGGGCATTGCTACACTATTTAAATCCTACATACAGTGAAGTACACGGTGTTTTGGTTACAAGAAAGCAGCCCAATATTAACTCCTAAATGGCTTAATGTCATGTTCAGTGCTCTTATTGTCAACACAGAAAAAACCCGTAGCCTGTCATCAGATCGCTTGGTTTGCATCCATATGCCAGGAGCTCTGAAACAGTGGTCAACACGCAGCTCATGAGATGCCAGCCACTTCAAAGTAGTAAGTGGCCTGGTGGGAGATATTTATGTCAATGGTGATATTCACGCTGGCGGCTGCTGGATATAAAAATATCTGGCAGGAAAAAAAAAAAAAGGAAAAAAGGAAGGAATCTGTTTCGTTTACTTGTTGCTTACAGTATATTAAAAAACAGACTGAAGAGACCACTGAAGCTCTGGTAAAAGAACAGACTTTAATGTAATTCTGAATGGTGCTGTTTCCAGGCAAGGTATGGATTTTATCACCTCTGTTCACACTGCTCTTTAGAGTTCGAGGGATGGTCCATCGAAAAGGCTGACCAATGCCAGCCAAGTAAAGGCAAGCTAAAGGAGGATTTTTTTTTCTCTGACATTACATATATTTTAAGATAGTATATTATTAGACACTTTTGAAAATGTAGCCATCTCCATTCACATAACTATGGCACCGGTATACTTGGAAGTTCTAAAGAAATATGAGGTAAGATAATAAAAATAATTGTTCTAAATAAGTATATATAACTGATTTCCTTACAACCTCTTTTCTACAGTTTTAAAATTTCCTCCTGGGTTTTTTTCCCGGTTTTATTTTTGGCGTGTTTTCACATCAAGAATATTTAAGTAATTCAAGGAAAAAAAAAATCAAAATGTCTTAATGAAATTAGCTCTGTTGAATCCAAATCAATACTAAAAAAATTCACCACCAACTGGGAAGACATCAGGCCTAGGGAATTTGAACAGATACATTTCAGTGAAAACCATGACTAAAAAGACGTCTGTTCTTAGCAATCCCCCCTTTTTAGATTCAATCATTCGAAACAAATTTTGCATACTTTTCATGTGTATTTCAGTGCTTCCCGTAGACAGAAATAGATAATGGATGAAAATACTGTCTGATGAATATTGTCCATAGATCATCACAAACAACCGACTTGAATTAAAGCAATGTTTGTACATGAAGCCTTTTTCATTTCAGAGCATGGTCTGCAGGATAAAAATAATCTGTGTATTTAATGCTGTAAATTGGAGGTGAGAAAGCCCAAAGTGAAGAGAGTGTTGAAAGTTCACAGGTCTTGACTTACTTGCCCTGTACAAGAGCAGAAGTCACACAGCTTCTGCCCAAAATTGCCATGTCTTCACTGCTTTCTCCATTTTGAAGCACTGCAATTAGTGGATCTATGAGGATGTCTTTCTCCCCTACGTAATTTAACTGCCTTTATTTGCAGCCCAACAGGTAAAGCGTGACACCCGGGTGGCCTTTAACCCTTGAGAAGGCTAAATTTGCCTCAGCTTTCAGGGAAGCACCTTTTTGTTGCCACCAGGTGGTTATTTGAAATGGAAACCCTCTCCTTTTCAGTAGGGTTGTTTCGAATGACCCTACAGCCTTGGTTTCTACTCTGGGTTGCAGAGCCATCTCAAGGGACCGGGTTGATCAATTGAGTTTGGGTGGAAGCAAGCTGGGAAGGTCAGGCTTCAGGCTCATGGGTGAGCAAAGGTGGAGGAAAGAGGGTCACAGGAACTCTTGGTCAAGACCCATAGGGTGCACACAACCTTCAGCAAACCTTCCTTTGAAAAGGGGTCACAGTGGGAAGGCAAGGAGGAGAAGCCCCCAGGGTGGGGAACAGAGGACAGCTCAAAGATACTCTCCTTCTGAAGAGACTGAGAAACAGAGATACCTCCTACTCTGTAGCCCTCAGAGCAGGGGTTGTCTCCAGCTACATGGTATTGCGTCCTGTAGAACAGAGTTTGTGGTTCTGATCTCTACCATGATGTGAAAAGTGTCTGCCCCTCACCATCAGCAGAGGCTAAGCAAG
Source organism: Ardeotis arabs (assembly GCA_011801015.1). Taxonomy (NCBI): domain Eukaryota; kingdom Metazoa; phylum Chordata; class Aves; order Otidiformes; family Otididae; genus Ardeotis; species Ardeotis arabs. The sequence continues at coordinate 8,013 of JAAGAY010137020.1, read as the reverse complement.
TTTGGAGTCAGCTTTAGGTGGGTGAAGCATCTGGGGACAGCATAGACATAACATAGAAATACGATGTGAAAATTTTGTCAAATTAGGTTGTCTCCCACTGCTCGTGAAGCTGGGTTTTAGTGTCCATGTTTGCTCTTTGGGGAGAATGTAAAGATATACTTTTCATAATCAAAAAGTCAATATTTGGCAAGAGGTACCTAGTACCTGCTTTCTATGTGCTTTCTGTCTTACTTAGCAAGTCATTTGCTGCCAAAATCATAAAATGATTAAGTAAAATTAAGTAATGCATATCTAAAATTGCTAATGGCATGTGCTCTTTGCTAAACAAATGTACACGACAAGTATGAGACTAGTTTGGTCCTCTGGACAGACCACCAGTTTCTCTGGGTCCTGCTAGAAAACAAAAGAAAAATCCATGTCCATTGCTTTTTACGGCAAACACCAAAGATGAGAATTTAAATTTTTATCCTTTCAATTTTTTTTTAACTAGTCAGTCTATATTTTTAATTCAGTAAGATATTTTCTTTAGGCAGCTGTTATTTTTCAGAGTTTAAGTGGTTTGGCTGTTGCCAAGAATACAGATTGAAGAAGTATAAGAGTTTGATGATGTTGTGTCAAAAAATGTACATAGGCCTTTGCTCAAAGGGTGACCTGAAATTTGGCGGCTATCAGGGTTGTTCAGTTAGGAATCCTCTTGAATACCTATGCATATTTACTCAAATTAATACAACTTTCAAACGGTATTAAAATAATAATTTATATAATAATAAATAATAATATAAATAAAATAATAAGTAATAATAAATAATTTATTATTTGGTGTAAGTTCAGTACATGTCTGGCAAGATGGAAGCCAAATTTTCTGAATATTTTATGTAGAACAGATATGCTTAATTACGAGCAGGTATTTTATTCTGATGAGAATGTACATCCAACTACTTAACGAAGAATCTCAGTACAGTCACCTGAAAATTATAGAGGATACTTCATTTTTGAATGGCCCATAAAATCTGTATGTGTATAATTTTAGTGTATATTATGAAAATACATTCGTTAATATATGGGATTCACTCAGAAGCTACGCTGAGAAATGCTCCAGAGTACATTATCAAATTAATAACGTTATAATCAGTGCAGAGTTTCTGTGCCTTGCAATAAATAAAGACTAAGGCAAACAATGGAATGAGAAAAATAAGTGAAATATTGAGTAGTTACCCATCCATTGAACACCATCCAATTTATTGACTCAGTGAGGCAAAAGGCTTGGGGACAATACAACAGGCAAACTTGACAGATCTGGACTTGCCTTTAGGAAATTTCCCTAAGGAAAAGTCCCTCTTCTTGAAAGTTTTGTTGCTTGCACGCATATGAGAGGGTTAATTTACTGGCTGATTCCAGGATGCAAGCACTCGATATGTGGATGCAGTAGAGACTCTCCTCTGCCTCTCCAATACACTTAAGGCTCTCCACGTGATCCTTCACCAGGAGGTGCTTAGCCCAGAGGAGAAGGGAAGTTGAAAGGATTGGGAGAGTGTAAAGGCACATGCACGCTGTCTCAGGAAAATAGTGGATGGGCAGCAAGAAAGAAGCACTTCACTCAGATGTCCACAGCTGACGATATTCTTAAAAGCTAGAGCCTGCCTATCTCCATTAAGAAAGAAGAGAAAGGATGTAACTATGAGTACATTTTGTTCCACCAAAAAAAAAAAAAACCAAAAAACAAAACCGACATAGACTATACAGTAAAGCAGCAGAAACATTAAAAAAAAAAAACAAACCAAAAACAAAAGCAAAACTGAGATGGGTTATGGAGCCCAATGGGCATGAGGACTACGTTGGCCAGCTGTGATTGCCTGTCCCTGTGTAAGAACCAGTCTACTTCAGACTCTGGTCCTTGCCCAAAGAAACTCTCACCAGGGAGATGACAGAGGGTTTTGCACCTCTGGGAGCAAAACCTGAGAAACAACAGGAGGGGTCAGATGTGGAGATAACGCTGTGATTAAATCTATCATTACGTGTTGTCGGAAGCAAGGTTGCCTAGGTAATCTGAATTCTGGCATTTACTAAATTTTGAATGTTTGATTTTGCAAGCTTAGCATTCTTTCACTCTTTTTAATGTCATTTTAGTCTCTTTGGCAAGATGCTGAATAGATGTGTGCATATTTGTAGTTAGGATGCAGTTTTAGAGGGTACAGTTTCCATGGAGTGTGTAAATAAATCCTATTTTCGGAACTGTATAAACCGAAAGGCTTTCCCATTCATTTACTTGACAAATAAGCTCATGGTTTTACTGGGGCTTGGGGTTTTAATATATTTGTTAAAACTGCACAGAGTAGTACTATAAGAAACACCCACATTTTTTCTCATTCTTAAACAATTATATGCCCACAGAATTACTCTTTGAATACTGCAGAAATGTATGTAAATTAGACTCCAAACTCACATAGTTTTCCCATGCGCAAATGACATCCCAGAGAGCTAAATTTTGCACAATTTCTTTTTAAGTTACAGTTATGGTCTTGTCCAATTGCTCCAGCTACATATTGTAAAAGAGAAAATAATTTGCAAAAGGGGAGAAATGGAAAAGCGCTCATGATTTTCTTCTTATTCTCCTATGATTTAAACACAGAGGTATGTATTACTTAAATTAAACATACAAATTCTCTAAAAGGATAAACCTGTTCAAAGGAAGCAATATCCCACAAGAGCTAAACTGCATGGGAATATCTGTCTAGACCCTGCTGAACAGGGTTGAAGTGTGAGTACAAATGGAGATACCTGAAACGGTCAAGAAGCTCCAAATGCGCAATTCTTATATTGTCATTAATATTTAATGTGGTATTTGAACTCCAGAAACCCATTCTTAGTTCAGATGCATGGAATCTTGTTTTGGCAGACAGGCCTTTCTGTCTAGTGGTGAAGTCATCATAGCAAATTAGCAACAACAAACAGGAAAGGTTAATTTTTTGTCAGTTTCTTCTTTTTAAAACAGGAGGTCACTTGGAAGTCATAAATACATTTGGCACAACTAGAAGCAGTGCAACTATTGTAATTTTCCTCTGGATTTCAGTCATTATTTAAACTGTATTGCCACCTGTTGTACTTCTAAAATCATAGAATCATAGAATGGTTAAGGTTGGAAGGGACCTTCAAAGGTCATCTAGTCCAACTCCCCTGCAAGGATCAGGGACATCTCCAACCAGATCAGGTTGCTCAGAGCCTCATCCAACCTGGCCTTGAACGTAAAATGATAATTACAGAGGATTGTTTTCTGTACTATGTTATTCTTCGTACAGAAGATTTGAGAATTAATCTCTGAGCCAGCCAAACTGGGTGTTTGACTCCCAGTCTGGTCCAAACAAGAAAGCCACCTATGCCAGGATGAGAATACAAGAGCGACCGTGTCAGCCCCTGGAACAGAGGGGAAGGTGAAAGGATGGTGAGAGGGATGGTTTCAGGTGATGTGAGAAATCCCCTGCCCAGGAGGAAGACCTAATGCAACACACAAGGTTCGGTAACCAGAATGGAGGGATATGATACTAGTATTGAGTTGTATAGAGCCATAGTACAAAATAAGCAGTTTTTAAAAGGTGGGAGGGCAGAGTAGGAGTGCAAAACCATTGCACTGGCCCTACTTTTGGTCCCATCAACATAGACATCAACAGTTAAGTGCTCTTTGACTGGTCCATGAACTTGGCCACAACATACCTGAAAAAAATTGCGCAAACTTGGAAAAGCACTGACTTTTCAGTGGCTTAAGCAAAGATGCTGTTTGACTTGGAAAACAGATGATGTGCCCGAAAAAGCTTTTTGTAACACATATTCTAACTTCTTGGCCCACCATAAAATATCATTTTAATCAACATAACTTAACTCAATTAAACTTAGTTTTCTTCTTTCAAAAAGTATTGTACCAGGTAAGCGTAAAAACATCTCCTGGATGTCATTCATCACAACACTCATCCTCTTTTAAGAATTCCCCAATTAACAATAATTGCTAAAACTTTTACTTACTCATGAAATGTAATAGCCTCTTTTTATAAGTGGCATGACTGCATTGAGAGGAATTGTGACGCCGATACCAGAAACAGATGTGAAAACCTCTGTGTGTGTACGCACACATGGTGCGTCTGTGCGTGATGCCCCCGCAGCAGAGAATACAACAAAATGCTTCTGCTGATATCAGTGCATTTATTCTTTTGTTGTCTTGTATTTATAGGCTCCAGCATGTATTTATTTCAAAGTATAAAGCGTTGATTCAGGCTGTATGCACAGAGGAGCTTTTTATAGGTCATTGGGACCAAGAAAATACTGCTTTTTTCTCGTGTCTCATGGCAGTATATCTTGCACATCGTTCAGTTCTGGAAATCTGCGTTTTGATCTGTTTGAGGATACCGGTAATAATATACTTTTGGAAATAGTTCTCAAGATTACATGAGTATCACTATCCATTTTGTCACCTGTCACATCTAAAGATCCACAATACCACAGTAAAATATGCTACAAGCCTGGATTGATGTACTCTGTTTAAGCCTGTTGACATACAATACTTTCTTCTAGCTGCTGCTGAATGCATTAGCTATTTATAGGCATTGAAATTCACCAGGAATCTGTGTTCAAGGCTAACTATGTAGAAAGAAAAAGAACGTATTATTGTTTTATGTTTTATGTAAATATATATGTGATATATATAAATATATATGTGATACCAAGGCTAGGTGTACATTTAAGGGAAAAATAAAAATTCAGAACAACATTATAGCAACCCAGTTTACTCCACTGCCATTTTCAACCCCCTTCTCTGTTCTGAAAAGCCCTTGAGTCTTTCAGAATAGTACAGAGAACCATGTTGTCTACACAGTAGAGGTGAAGGTGGAAACTTTTGCTGTTGCAAATACAACCCTAAAAATCAATCTGAAAACATGTTCCCATTTTCAAAGGGCAGAGTGGACGATAGCAGCTGTAATGAAGATGAACTGAACTACTAATTATTTAGCCACTGGGGGATGTTACGCAAAACTAAATCTTACTGTCAGTTGTAGCCGTAACTAGTAGCATTTAAGTGCCAAATTTATCAGATGTAGTGATCCATCTCCATTACACGTCAGATGCTTTGCTTAAGGTGGGTTAAAGGGAATCCCAATCTTTAATCCAGGTGAGGTTGCCTGTCTGGACCTCATGCATGTTCTTCCTCTTGGAGTGCCTCTTCTCAGTACCACTTCTCCATTCCCATACAGCAATCACACAAATTTGAGTTAAGCTTTAAATAGGCTGTAGCGCTAGTTTTGAACATCAGTAATACCTTTAATATTTGTGTATAATTTTCTGACATTAATTAGAACTGGTTTAGAATATTACCACTAAAGAACTCTTCGCTGTTAGGCAATTTGTGAGGCAAACAGCTAGTCTGGATTTTGTGGGCTGTTAGGAGGTTTAGCCTAGGAAGGAGGTACTTTACATATACTAGCTCGTTGAACCATGGGCATTTCAATCCAAACACCTTCTTACTACTGCATTAGCACATATCTCAAATGCCAGAGTTAGGCAGACTAAGGTAATATCACAGTTGGTATGAAGAAGGAACAGTAAAGTCATACTTTGCAAAGTAGGTGGAATTGTAACCATCTCCATTTAAGATGGTGAGTGTATCTACAGATTCTCATTCTTCTGCATAAAGTTTCCAATTTCATTTAATGACATTATCCATTTCCTGTTTGCACTCACAAAAAGACATCGGCTTTCGGACAAAAAAAAAAAAAGAAAAAAAAGGAGGAGGGGTATAAGATTGGAAAAGACCTCCAAGATCATCAGGTCCAACCACCATGTCCAACACCACCATGTCCACTAAACCACGTCGTGAAGTGCCACATCTACACGTTCTTTGAACACCTCCAGGTATGGAGACTCCACCACTTCCCTGGGCAGCCTGTTCCAGTGCCTGACCACTCTTTCAGTAAAGAAATCTGTTCTAATATCCAACCTAAACCTACCCTGCTACAACTTGAGGCCACTTCTTTTCATCTTGTTACTTAGTAGAAGAGACCAACACATTTTATTACTTCTGACTGCTGAAACATCTCAGGTTAGGAATTCATGAGACTTCATGAGTTCCCTCGTACGAGCTTTGTCAGCACATGGACGGGAAACAGTCATAGGAGATCCTTAAATGCTGCAAAAAAAAGTTGTATCAGTGACTTTTTTATTAGGTTCCAGTGTTTCTTTTAACTCAATGCAGAATACGTGCCCAAAGATGGTGCAAAAAGGTTTAATTACCTCTAAAGCAAAGTGAGATCTCTGCAAAAGAAAGAGAAACATTCCTAGTGCAAATGCCAGGTAAGAAGTGGTAAATTTCAGCAGTAAGTGCAGTGATTATCCTATATTCATGAGATTTGTGAAGCACTGCAGAACGAGAACTTCTGCATGAACTTCTAAAATATAACCCATTGTGTTATTTACAGATGTATCAACAGAATCCTAAATTAAAAGCCTGAAAAAGCTGAGAGATGAGCTGAGCACTGTATATTTGCTTGCATCTTTTTGTAGGCCGGTTACTAAATTTTTGCTACATAATGTTTTTTTAAGCAAATATTCATTCAACTAGTTAAAGTATTAGAGCTAATCACTGTAGTTTTCCTTTAACATGGCATTTTTACATGACACCCACTCCCAGGATTACAATTTTGTTTTGACACACACAATAATATTTAACTGCTGGATGGAATGAGATTATCACCTCAAATGCTGCAGCATGAACATATACCAGAAACTCTAATATCTTCCCATCCTTTATGGACAAGCCCGAAATGAGCCTTGAAATCCTGTCACTGATGGTGGTGAATAATTTAATGAAGCTGTGATTTTAAATATGCACCTTAATCCAGAAAAACACTTGAATTTATGCTTAATTTTAAGCGTAGTTGTATTGGCTCCCACAGGGCTATTCATGTGCTTCAGATCTTTGCTGGTCTAGGTCTAATTGGCCAAACATGCTATAGTCAAATTAAAGGCTAGGTTGCCACTTCAGGCACAGCCTTAAGCAAGAGGTATTGTGTAAGCAGCCCCACCCCACAATCCATCCTGGAAATATTTTTATTTACAGACATATACAGACCTTTTAAGTTACAACCCCTGGCACTGTGACAGTTACTCAAGTGAAAAAAAAAAATAAACCTTATAGAAGGGACTGGGAATCAGTTCTCACAGCCCTAATTCCTTTCTAGCTTCTGTTCTGTGAGGCGAAGGTTGACATTTGTGTTGGATAAAAATGTGACTAGATGTTTCCCTCTTACTCACTCACACCTTCGCTTGCATGTAGAGGAGGGAGGGAGGGTTTTACTGCATTAAGGTGTTGAATCATAGAATAGTTAGGGTTGGAAGGGACCTTAAAGACCACCTAGTTCCAACCCTCCTGCCCTGGGCAGGGACACCTTCCACCAGACCAGGTCGCTCAAAGCCCCGTCCATTCTTGCTCCCTTCCTTACATCCTTGCTGAGACCCCACGGTGAGGATACCTTCTGTAACGCCGGCCCAAGAATGGTGGAGCCTTGCTTTATGAGGAGACAGAGATACACAGATGGACATGGCAGACTGGCCAAAAAAGCACAATAAAAACCCAAGCATACATTTTTACCTCTCTGCAGTGTTGTCCCCTTCTTGGACTATTGAAGTCTGAATCCTACTACAGCCCAGGTTTGAACATTCATCCCTCCTGGAGCAACTTAAATACAAATATTTATTCAGTGGTGCCTTTTAACACTTATTTTCACCCCTTTCTGTCTCTGTCCAAGAGTGGAGAGCTCAATTACTAAAATCAGGAAGAACTGGGTATGTAGATATTTCCAGAATTCAGTTGTCGCTTTAATGTCCTGCAATACCAGCTTTTCAAGATATTCTTGCTAAGATTCATGGGATGCATCCACTATAAAAGCAGATTAAAAAAAAAAAAAAAAGAAAAAAAGAAACAAACACACAAAAAAAACAGAGAACATTCCAGTGACTTTTCCCTCGATACTT
>JAAGAY010137019.1:0-67500 GCA_011801015.1 Ardeotis arabs | reverse complement strand
GGACAGAATAAGCTGGACATGTCTGTGCTTTGGCATTGTCACAGAGCATGATCTGTATTCTTTGTCTGTGATCTGGGTTAAGGTCTCTTGTTTCAAATGTCATTCACAACCAGCAGCTGTAATTCCAGAGTATCAGTTCACAAATGGAAAATAATATTAGATGTACAGGCTGTGTTATCTTCTGGGAGCTGGAGCGGTATATGAGATATATTGCATTTATTTAACTTCTAATTTTGCCTTTTTTATTTGTACATAGACATCAGCTGAAATCCCAGCTTTGGTGAATCAATTACAAGATTTGATTGTTGACTCTTGTCAAGAATTTCATGCAGAATATCACTGCATATTTTTGAGATGTGCTTCCTCCAGCCATATGCCATGAACAATTGCATCACATACCGAACGAAGGGGGAAAGGTAGGAGACCAATTTTCTTGTTTCACTTTGGCTTCTTTTCTGTTCCAAATATTCAATGCATCCAATTTAATATTCCATCATCATGGAAGATGTAAATGGCAGATTCCATGCCAATCATGTTCAATCCAGCATAAATAAAAGACTGCTATAGTCTCACTTAAACATAAATTGCAACCTTGAAATGAATAGGCTAGTATCTTTATCTAGCTAAGGCATAAACTATGATCCTGGTTCTCCTATGTCCAGGGTGAGAATTTTGTCAGATGACTCTATAGCTTTTTCCAGCCCAGAAACTTTGGTTCCTTTGACAAGAAAACAAGTCCTAATGTAGAGGAGCTCATGTACATGAAAATCTCATGCTGTTCTGGAGATATAGATTTGAGCCCAGAAGGCTGGTGTCACCATCATATTCCCAAATAAGTGCATATGGGGATACAGGAAGGTAAAGCACAACCTGATGTGCTGCAATGTGTACTATTCATTTTCATTTGAACATTAGCATAAGGTGCAGTGACAGCAAATTTATATCTGTCATGATATGGAGTAAAGATCAATGAGTGTGTACTTACAATATGTCCTGAGCGCAGCGCACTGTGGGGTGTGCAATACAGGGAATGTGAGAAGGAGCCAACTCAGTGACAAAACACAACAGATGCACCTCTATTCACAGCAACGTTATCTGAATGCTTAGGACAAGAATAGAAAAAGAATACTGGGCAGACCCTCAACTTGCATTCATCAGTGTAGTTCCCTTACCTTTAATTTTTACTAGCTGAGTCTGGCCTGTGCCTCTGTTAAAAATGTGGATCCATTCATATCACTCACACAGGAATCTGGCCAGGAGTATATTGCAACACTGGGGCAAGCAACGGGTCATGTAAAATGGAGGTACCTTTGCTAGTTAACATGTCTTGGTAGTCACCCCAGGAGTCTTCTCACAGTGACAGATTGCTCTGTTACAACCACACAGGCAAACACTCTATCATTAACTCACTTTAAAAAAAGCTGCCTTTACTGTAAAACTAAAAGACTCCAACTTTTCCTTTGCTGTAGCTCCCTCAGGCAATGAAGGATTTTGCGATGTGTGTCAATGAGACATTTGAAATCTCACACATTTAAATCGTCCCGACTTCAACAGCATTTTAAATACACTGAAACTAGCAGCATTCTAAATTCAAACACTTCCCAGTTTCCTTCCCACAAGCTTGCTCCTACGAGCCTCAAAGGCAGTAGAAAATGTTATTATGCGAACAAAGTGTCTCTCTGTAACTGAATTAAATATAAATCCATTAAAAAGAGAGAGCGATAATATAATAATTAATACTTTCTACTAGTGTATTACCTTTCTATTGCAGACTAAAGGTATTAACTCAGCCTTAGCCCACCATTTTTCTTCCCATTTTAGAAACAGAAAAACTGAGGCACAAAGGGGCAAAGTGATCTAACTGAAGGCACAAGCCAATTCAGTATCAGGGCAGGCATGTAAATCCTGGAAACCTGGTTCTCAGTGCTGTATCCGCTGTTCTGTCACCAACCTTATTGCACAGCAAAGATACAATAGAAAAAAGGTACCATGAACAGCACTGTCTGAAAACGGACCTACAAATGACTACAATGAAAAACAACAGTGAATCATCAGTCCCTAAATCTCAGTGGAAAGAAATCTCCGAGTACCATGGCCATTATTTCAAGCAACCTACTGCATACATTCAGTGGTGGGCAAATCACGATAGCTTCACCACATCATGTGTGGCATTTCTCAGGGTACATGAAGAGAATGTCATAATCCTATCCTCCAGTCTTTCACTATGGAAGTCAGTGAGGAGTTCTCATTAAGTTCAGCAGTGTGAGACTGCAATTAAGCAGCGATTAAGAGTCACACAATGCAGCCCACTGGAGGGATGATCTGAGTTCTGGCTAACACGATCGGCAAACAAACTCTTTTGAAGTGCTTAGACATAGCGCGATAGAAAAAGTACCCAGTGCGAGGAATTACTGTTCTGCCCTCACACAGACATAAATCCGGGCTTCACTCAGTGCTGTAGATGGATGGACCTGTTTATCCTCCAGAGGGATTTTACATGGCACCAGGAGGCTGCCCACAATGCAAAATCAGGTCTTTAATGATTGCTTGTGAGAACTCAGAACGACAAAGCATTTCATTAATCGTCCATTCCTAATCAGTCTCTTAATAGATCTATAAATGAATAAATACCCTAAGGAAATTGCTACTTTAAAAAAGGAAGAAATTGGGTACCACTTTGAATATTGGCAGACACAAGAGTTGCCTTTTAACTCTGAAGTCATTCAACTTTTGTTGGAGTGTTACATAAAAGCTTTTAATTTACCGAGTACCTTTTTGTGAGTCGAGGGGATCATTTGTGACTAATGAAGAGCAAAGAACATTTTAATAATAGTGACAACTGGCTTTGATATTAATATTGTCTCCAAAAAAAGTCTCTTTTGAAGTCTCTGAGATTAGGAAAACCCTTTATATTTTATCCAACCGTGTTAATAAAATTGCCTTGCCTACATAATGCTCTTTCCAAAGTGAAAGTAATTTTCCCCCATTTAGTTCCCTGTGCTATCCTTTGGATATTTTTATATAATTTTTTTCTCACTTGTCATTTTTCTGTGCATAAACATTTCTAATTTTTTATTAGTTTTCAGAAATCATATTTAAATGAAAACCCAAGTGTAATGCTCTATTTCTTACAAGAACTTGAACATATTTCATATTTTTAAAAACTGAAGCCTATTTGCATGTCATAGATTTTTCTTGAGACTCTTTTAGGGGGGAAGTAGGATGATGTTCGTGATCCTTCAATGTTTCTTAGAACTTCTGTAGTCTATTAAAGGATCTAAAAACCGAGGTAACCTAATAACAATACTGTTAGGTGAAGATCCTTCACACAAGGAGATTTAGCTGATATCCAGAAATATAAAAATTTAAAATGTTACTGAAAATGGCATTATCGATTTAGATAAGACAATCTCCCTAGAAATGTTCTCTATTGGATTCTGCAAATCCAATAGGATTTGCTCTGGGGATCGGAACAAAACCCCAAATTAATACGGGGCCTTTTTACTCCTAAGGAGATAGCACATTGTCCCTGTATGCTAAGGGACATGGTATTTCCACACCCAATAGTAGGCTTTATGATTCCTGACTGCTTCTCAAGTATTGTTTCCAAGATGAATTGCAATCCCAGTGTCACAGTTATTGTTTCTTTAAAAGCAAAGAATTACACTGTATGACTATCCTGAATTTTGTCTCCCTAAATTCTTCCTCCACTTCCAAGAGGAGTTTGTTTTTTTCATCTTTTTCATTACAAACTGTTGTATGGTACCCAGTGTCTTTCAGTACATACTGTACTCTCCTAGAGAGAGCTTCATTTGAGTGGTGTATGTGACATGGGCGGATGCTTTTCTCCCTTTAGGGGGAGCACTGAGTGGAAGTCTTCTTCAGGAACGTATCAGTTTTGTAGAAATTAGGACAGAAGAGAAGGAAAACATTAATCTAATTCTAGGTCTGTTGTTCTATGAACAATGCCATATAGATGTTACTTATATATAACAGACCCTGAGATCATGTCATCTATTTAGGTGGACGTGGAGACGATCAGAGCTGAGAGTAGGTTAGTTCTGTTTTGTTTGTGAGTTCTGCATCCCTAAAAACTTTATCACATCTCATAGGCTTCTTAAAGTCATAGTGAAACAAGATGTATTTCTGAACTGAAAGACACATCAATATTTAGTTCCACTGAAGGGGATCAGCTACAAATGACTGACATGAAAAAAGTGTCTCTAAAGAGTTGTGAAAACAATATAACAGACCCAGTTCCTCTTAAGTCTAAATTCTGCCCTCACTTAGTCTTTCATTTTTTGAAATTAAACACTACTGAATTTTCCCATAGTTTTGAGAGAGGGTTACAAGTTAAAGCAATACGCTTGCTTAAAAGTCTTGTTGAATCAGGACTGCATATGATGTATTGCAAGTCATGAATCATTTGAAGCTAAACCAGAAGAAGATTTTTTTTTCAGTTTCTTTCCTACTGCCCATGATGTATTCCCTCCAGCTCTTCCTTAATTAGGGAAGTTAAGACCAGTAATTCATCTCCAGTTGTTTCCTCCAAGCAGCAGCAGCAGTAGGGGCATTAGCACAGACTGAGCTCAAGACTTTTTGCCGTTTGCTCTAACCCTATTGAGTAGGTCCTCATGAGTCCCAAAAAGCTATTGCTCTTGGTACCTTTTCCAAAGAAAAGACAACAAGGATAGCAGTCTACTCAGGATGCAAATACAGAACAGAACAAGTCTACAATCTTGAAGTAGACTTTCTGATTTCTGAAAATGCCTCCTGTCCTTGTTAAATACAGTTGAGCTATGAGGGATAGAAGAGCATGAATCACCTCTCTTTCTTCTTAGAGGAACCCCCCAAAGCACATGTTTTGTGTAGTTCTGACCAAATTGAACTCCAGTTTCCTGTTTTGATTTTAACTATTTTTGGTTACAGGAGGGACTGCAAGCTTTGTATCACCTTTAACCAGAAGCTCCAGGCATGTGATAAATATGTGTAATTTTGACACAGAGAGAAGTTTGCTATGGGGTTACTAAACGTTGGCCTACAGCTAATACTTATGGACAAGTTTCTAACAAAGTGATGATAGGTCTAGGCTGCTGACTCAGCCTTTTCTATCGATACAGGGATGCTGTCACAAGACTAAAGAGAAGCGAGAAGGTTAAGAGGGGCCACAGAAGCCCCTGTGATCTGCAGGAGCCAGAGTGCCCGCAGAGACTCATTCACTCCTACTGCACCTCAAAGCAGGAGGAAGAAAGGACCTTGGCGAGTGTTCATTCAGATGAAGAAACCTTTTGTGGGAGCTTCTATAATGCTTCATTTTAAATGACTATGTGGTAACTACAGCTAGATGACTGTATAATAAGGCTCACTGGCTCTCTGATAAAAACTTTCACAAAGGAAAAAGTTACTGATGAAAGTGAACAGGATTTAGAGTGTGTGTTTCTTGTGCGACTTGAGGTTTCATCTGGATTTCAGTGCCTGTAAAATGAGGGACAACAGGGGAGCAGGCCACAAACCTTAGCTCCCTGTGCTCTCTTCCCGAAACTGAAGGAAGAGCATCAAAGAGAATGAGAGTGACAGACTCTAACTGAAAGGCATTGTATATTCTTGCATTAGGTCACAGCTATGGTTTGCATCACAGAGCAAAGTCTGTCTAATTTAACATTTATGAGCTCTGCATTTCCAGGGTGCAGTCTTAAGTGGACTTTGAAACTTAGGGTGATAATGCAGAGTTACAGTCATGGTTTTTTATTTGTTTTTTTTTTTTACTTTTGGCAAATTTAACACTTTCCATTTATGCCCAGGTGTTGGATGACTCCTTTATTACAGATCCTTTCCCTCCTTTTCCTTAACCTCTCTTCTCTGCTCATCAGACTGCAAAACTAAAAGTCCTACCATGTCACCAAGTTTATACAAACATGTTTACATGTATACTTCACTTGTTCATAAATATACTAAAACATTACAATATACATATGAACATAGAGAAACCATCAATGACGTGTGTATAAATTGTTCCTACCAAATTTATTTGCCTAACTGATGTTTCTGCATTCATGTTACATTCACTTTTGCATAGGGCTCAATAACTGAGTGAAAAAATAAATGCATTTAAATATTCACTATGATATGTTGGGAACAACATGGCACAGAATTATAATTACTGTATTTGTAGTTCTAAGAAAAAGTATAAGCTAGTTTTGTTCCAAGATTTGAATAATTTTACAGATGTTGGAAGATGTTTTTGAAATAGTTTTCATGCTATTTAATCTTCTTGCTAATTTGACTTTTCAAGTGCTCAGTATGCAATTTGTTATATATATATTTGTATATATGTGTGCCCATACAGCAGTCATGCCTTCCCAGTTATATGAGTAAATGGGCTCACTTGAGTAAGTGCTCACATTTATAATGCCATTGTGAACTGGTGTACTGTGACTGTACTAAGCTGGTGTTCTACTACCAGGCTTCAGCAATAAGATGTCTTATTTGAAATGCAAGACCTCTTTTTTGTCTTATTTACCAAAAAAAAAAAGGAAAATCAAATACACAAAGCTTTTTTTTTTAATCAGTTGACAGGATGATTTGAAGGATAGGATTGACATTAATAGGAAAAACAAGTAAGTAAATCCCCATGCCTTTGGTTAAGTTGTTGGGGAATGTTTTGGATGTATCTTCTAGTTGGATTCTTCCCACTAGAATCCCCCATTAATCCCCTTGTTAGCTACTGGACTGGCTAACAGATGATGTTGAAATTTCCAAGGGTTTTTACTCCATTCTTCACTTAAAAAAAAAAAAAAAAGCTCAACTCTCCAGCACGAAGAAATAAGAGATCCATATAAAGCAAATAATAAATTAGAGATCACTTTGACAAATGTGAAATTTTCCTGTTAATTTCTACATGCACTGAAATAATCCAGAGCAGGTGAATAGGAAAATGAGAGAATGATTGGAAACCTAGAATACAGGAAATGGGCAAACATAGTATCTGATTTTTAAAGAGAGGAGAATTGCAGATAAAGGAATTCTAGGCCAAATAGATAAGGAGCAATACTCAACCCACCTGTAAGCAAGGGATGTAAAAGTGATAAGTAACAACTGACAGATACATCAGACTAAGAATCTGTCAAACCAATCACATTTCCCTCAATAGCAGGGTAGCAGTATTCGTGGAATGAAGTAGTTGTGAGTCACCATCAGATTCTGACATGATTTGAAAGACGTTGCCATAAATAAACTAAGAAAATGCAAAATGGGCAAGTGCTGTAAGTGTAAAAAGTTAGAAAACTGAATTTAAAAAAAAAGAGTTTTAAATGGGTTTCTGTTAAACTGGAGCAATGCAGAAAAGGAGAAGAATCATACTTTGACCTGTCCTGGGTTTGATATTATTCTCCATTTTCAGTAATGAAGGGTGCAATTGAGCATATATAATAATTTTTGTGGATTATACCCAATCAAGATGACTTGCAAGCACCTTGGAGGACAAGATTAGAATTCAAAACAGTCTCAGCAAGTTAGAATCGTAGTCTGGAAAAATAAGAGACGGTTTAATAAGACCCAGACGAAGTTGCTATGCTTATTTTGATTCTTCCTGACCAAACTCATGACTTCTGCAGAAATACAAGATGAGAGAGGGCTGCCTATACAGCAGATTTGTCAGAAATAGTTTGGGGGTTATAAGTGATAATAATCTGTACATAAATCAATAATTTTAACCACTTGTACCAGGATGTATAAAATGAAGTGTCACATATAAATCATGGCAAGTAATCTTTTCAATCTTCTGGTAAAGCCCTCAACTCTCATCTCCAGTTCAGGTTACTACATTTTAAGAGAGATGTGATGAAAGCAGAGGCAGTCCAGAGGAAAGTGATAAAAATGATCAAAGACCTATAGAAAAATGTCTTACAAGCAAAATTTGAGAGGACTGGGCTTGTTCAGTTTGAAAATCAGAAAACTGAAGGGAGATGTAGTAACAGTTTTCAAATTAGTCGATTCCTGTGAATGACAATAAGTAAACTTCAACATACAGTGAAGGTAGAAAGGGAAGGATGGTCATGATGTTACGTGGAATATCAGGGTCCCTTTCTGTTTATGATTTTCCATCTCCTCTCAGAAGAAGGAAAGAATTTCCTCCCCCTTCCTACCTCTGTCCTTTCTAAATTAAAATTATTCAGCAGATTAAGTCCTGGATCCTAAGTCAGTATTTAGGCAAATGTTAAATGTAAAACCTTCCCAAAAAAAAAGTCCGGTCTCTGTTAATTACAAATTTAAGTATATGAATAAATTTAATCCATTCAAGCACTTTAACTACTCAAGTGATTGAAGTTGGGTGCTGTTTGTTACATATATCTGAACTTAATCTGAGTTTAGACTGGTATATGTGTACTTTGCCAACTTAACTTGTCTAATGCTTAGGAATTTATGCATATTTAAATAGAAAATTGATGCAGATGAACTGAGTTCTCAGATTTCTGAATGTATACATTATAGACCTTCATCTCTTTCCCTCACCGGCAGGGGGTCTATACATCAAGAATTTTTGTTCTAACCTTACAGTTTGAAAGGTATTGAGTGCTTTAGCCTCCAGTATTGAAATCATTGGATGTCTGTTGCTGACTCAGATGGAAACAAGGTTAAGCCTGTAAATAGTAACATTATTGAAAATCACTTTTTAAACTGCAATTTCCTGACTAACACTGAGGGTCGTTTTATCAAACTTCTCCCTAAAATCGTGTCTGAGAGCTTGTACACCCGCACAACTATTAATGCCCTGCTGGAAAAGAAGTCAGCTTTGCCCACATATTAAAGAGGACACTTCTGAACATGTAGCTATTATAACAGTAATTTCTCTGTTGCTCTGCAGTTTGGGAAGTGACTGCAGCCCAGACCTACACTGACACTGCACTCCTGCAGAGGCCCACAGTCACAGTCACCTAGGTTTTCTATGGAAACCCACAAAAATATGCCACTGCTGTTAATTCACTCCTCCCTTGCTGAGAATGGTGAATGGACGTAAAAGCACTACATCCCAAGTGTTAGGAAACATGTGGAATATCTGTTCCTGTAGAGCTACAGGCAAGCTGGTGGCCAAAAGGTAGTATCTGATGATAGACCATGAGGAGCTAAACTGTCCAACTTGGGTGCGTAAGGTAGTAGTTGGGTGCATAAATCCCTTTGTGAATCAAGCCCATAAAGATCAGAGAAGAAGGTTCTAGGAAGCCACTATTATAAGTAATACTTCCTAATGGCTATTTTTTTAAATCTTTAGCTTTGTAAATCTTAATGCTAAATTGCAACATATCCTAAATTACAACAGTGGGATAGAATCTTATTCTCTACCATGAGGTAAAAGATCGTTTTCTAATTTAAAAAATCTGTAAAATAATAATATAATGTTGCATGCTTACTCATTTGTTAGGATATTATTTTTCATTTTACTATCTTTCTAATGGTTATTCAAAATATTTTGATTCTTTTTTCCAACTGAAGACTTTTTTTTAAGCAAAACCACACTGTCATACTGTCAAACTAATATAGCATGAAACCTGTCTACGGCATACAACCAAAGCTTGTGTTGATTAAGTAGCAGAAATTGTTGCTCTTTGCCATTTAGGCATAATCATCTTTGCTGCTGAGAACAAATATAGTGATGAAAAATGAAGGTCAGATCCTTATCTGATATGAATCAGCTTTGTGTCAGTTTCTTTCAGAACAGTTACTGGAATTTGCACTTTCTGAAGTCAGTGGCGTATTGTCAGTTACCCCTGTGGGAAACTACATTTAAGAAGCTCTGGTATGTACTACTTAATATAATATTATGCAAAGACTCATGTTATACACATATGAGTACTGGAAACATGCTCACCAAATAGGAAAAATCTCTACCATACTCCACAGTTGTCAGTGTAAATTGTGAAGTGTAAGGTTCAGGTAAAAACCTGGCTCTTGGGTTCCACCTGCCTGCAGTTGCCCAGCCCAAACTGTTACCTTGAAGGGCTGCTTATAATCAGCTTTGGGAGCAGCTGATTCTGTAGGAAACATTTTGGTGACATGTTGTGGAGAGTCAAAGGTTGAAAAGGATACCTCAATATTTGTACAATTTTGCCCATGGGGGGAATGATTTCTGATGATCTACAATGAGTTTGCTACTTATTCTTCTGCTCACTACTGTCTCTTGCAGTCATGCACTTCATGGACTGAATTAAGACCCCGTATTGCACACATAAACAGATAACATAAAATAATCATAGTAAGAGCATTTGAAGGAATTATTCGCAAACAGATCTGCCCTACGTTTATTTTGATCTACTCGTATGATTGTGAATTTTCCTCACTGGAACAGGTGATTCTGGTGGGAAAGAACATGAGGATTTTTGTTTTGGTTTGGTTTGGGTTTTTTTAATTATTTCACTTTAAAAAAAATCCTGTTAATTGGATCTTTTTCTTGCTTATCTGATCTGATAAAACAGCTGAAGTCTGGTACTGGATGTCGGCAAATTCAAAAGCTGTTATGAATAACTAGTTGTAGCATTGCACAGTGGATTTCCCAAGATATTCCATAATAGAAACAAACATGCTCTGGCAGTACAATATTAAGACGTTCAGCATTTCAGCACTTTCTGTGCTTCCAACAATTAAATTACAGTCTACTCTGTGCTGGGCTATAGGAGGAGGAGCAGAATTCTGTTCCCATACGACTCTGTAGAGTATTAAACCTAGTTATTTTATTAACTAAAGGCTCTCTTGGGAAAGCCAACTAAAATTATCATATCCTTTCACACACATAATGTAATTAAGGCCTCTATACAAAAAGGTACTTAAGCACATGCTTTACTTTAAGCACAAAGGTAGACATCTTGATTCAATCAGGATTACTGCTGAGTTTAAAATTAAGTGCATGCGTAAGTGCTTTGTACTGAGGTTCCTATCACTGGAATAGCTAGGGAGCTATCAGGAGATAAGTTTTGCGTTGTTATCCAGGATTAAAATGGATGAGCTATGATGCCTTTTCCCCTCAAGTTACTCTTGATGCCTACTTAGAACACTTTGCACAGTGAAACCTGCAGGATCTCTGAGGTCTCATCTGAAAAAAAAAAATTAAAAATTAGGTTATTTTTGGTTTGCTATGTGCACCACAGCTTTATTTCCTTATTTTAGGCCTTTCATTGGGATTTCATTGATTGGAAAGGCATTTAAAGGATATTATATACTATAATTGATTTTCTCAAATGACTGTCCTAAATGAACAGCACTGAGAAAGTGTGAGAATAATTGCTCTGGGAGTCAACTTCTCAGTACATATATTTTTCTGCGTGAGCATCATACCGTCAGCAAAAGGTAAGCCTTAGTCATCTAACGTTGCCAGAATTTTACGTCACTGACCTGTAAGACTGGAAGTGGGACTATCCCCTTGTGTACTTCTGTATCTACAGGCAATGGTGTAGTGTTCCTGCTCCAGATCAGAACTTCTGTAGTGCCCCAGAAATAGGACAGAAAACCTAAAATCAGGACTAAAGAAAGTAAAAGGAGTTGAGAAGCTGCTTTAAGTTACCTGTTCTGCATTTGAACTGTTCTATTGCAAGGATAAAATTATTTATAGTATAATACTGGCATCCTGAACCGTGCTTTTATGCTCATGTAGCAGTGTACAAGAATGCACACCTGTGCTCTCCTACAATATACACATAGACCCAGATGCTCCAAACTTGTGAGGAGCTTGCAGCTTTGTCAGGGTCGGCATTTCTGCAGTAGGACTGCTTTGACAAATTCAGGAAAATGAAATAACTCATGATGTTAAGACGCTTAGCAAGTTTCTTTATTTTTTTTTTTTTTTAAAGATCATAGTACACCTGCTGAGATAATAGAGAGGATAGAAAGTCCAACAGACTGTGGCTGCTCCGTGCTGAATAGGAAAGCTCTGGAGATCAGTTCAACACTAACTAGATACTGCTTTTTGTATTTGTGATTTTCAAATACCATGAAATGCCTGTAACACGGGTATTGCCTTGAACTACAAACTTGGAGTGACAAGTGGGAGTGTGCATGTCGCCCCTCACTCCCCTCACAAATACAACCACAAGCTTTTGAGGTGTAACGGAGGCATTGCCATTCTCTGGTCATTCTTTGCTGGGTACTAGAAATTTGCATCCAGTCAAATCTCCTGATTGTGGTGAGCCAGGGATGATGCTGATCATGTTTCACTTTCCCTTTAGACAAATCTTTGTTCTTCTGGGTTGTTAGAATGCTGTCATTTCTGAGCACTAATTTTGGATAGAAAACAACCAAGCACATACATTATCTTTTGTGCTTTTACATCCACCTGCTTCTTTCTCCTTTACTCTTCCGTTCAGTCCTAAATGCATCTTTTCCTCTCGTGGCTGTCAAATGTATCTTATACTTCAATTGAAAGAGAAAATCCCTTAAGCCATGATGCTACATGTTCAATGCAATCAAAAGGAGTCTGGCTTGTGTTAATCTAGGTGAGCTATATTGTATGTACCTGGGGTGTGTGTATGTGGATGTGCCATATTGAGAAACCATACATTACTTATCTCTGAGCTGTAGCACAGAGAAATAAACAGCCATATGGCAAATGAACTTAGGGTTTTTTTATTGCTTGGTTTTATTTGTTTCAAAATAGCGCAGTGCCACAAATCCAGAATATTAACAATGCTCCATCTGGAAAGTCAAAGGTTTTGCTGCTTTGCCATCCCAGCACATTAGCTTTCTTGAAAAACTTCTGTTGCTCTCCCTACCTCCCTGTCTTGCACCTCAGGGATTTGCTATAGCCAGGGAGGTCAGTGAGAACAGAACATCTTTCTTTTGTCTTTGCTGGGCTCATTAAAAACTTAGATGCACAAAGCATCTATATGTCAGATCTGTAATAAAGGGAATCAAGTTAGAGATATAGCTTGACTATTTCTTTGCTTTGTGATTTCTCTTCCTTTTGAAAGAGAATAGAGTCATTTCTTGTCCTGCCATTCTTTGGCTGAAAGAGCTGTTGGTGGGAGTCAGTGACCAGCTCTATGCCTTTGTTATTCCAACATAAAATGTACATAATTCCTACTATTATAAATAAAAAGGAATGATTATTACAGTATGCAACTATCATTTGTTGTTATTCTTACATTGAAATGCACAGCTATGCAACCAGACCTCTAAGGAATGTGTATGTATAATTTAGCAAGGTCTGGGTTACCATTCGTTTTACTACTGTTTCTTTCCACGTCAGAATAACTTTTTACCATCTAAATAACTTAAAATAAACCATTCTTGGCCTATACTTGTAACCATTATTACCTCTTAGGGGCACAAAGTCACAGTGTTCGTGATCACACAGTGATGTTCTGATGCACAGCCTGTTTTGCAGTTTACAGTCTAACCTCCCTCGTAGATAATCAAGTTAACATGTATTAATGATTTACCACTTGTGATACCTAAGTATGGGCAAACTCCTAGCCAATAACAGATAATTGCTTGATTTTCCATATGAGAAGTTTAAGGTAGCACCTTTTTAAAGTCCATTGTGACAGCCAAAAACATGCCAATGGAAACCTGTGAAATGTTGTGTTTGAACTGTAAGTCAAGAGAAAGTAGCAATATAATTACCCTTTAAAAATGAAGTGTGACCAAGAGGTATAAAAACCAAAGAGGAAGGCTATTTGAAGATACAGATTAATATTTGCAACTACATAGGTTGCTGTGCTTATTGGTTATCATTTTTAAGTGGTGCAGTGGCAACTGGCTGTGTGGCTATGTGACTTCCACGTTTGTTGCAAATATCATGTACAATGTTAAAAGGACCTTCATGCTCATTGTGTAAAAGGGCTTGGGACAGGCCAGGAGTCAGCAAACAAGCAGTAACATAGTACAGAACACCAACACAAACATTTATGTATGAAAATGCATCTGTCCCTATGCTGCTTATATGGAACTGAACACATTACCTATGTTCAGATACTGTTTCTCAACTTGAAGATAATTATCCTTTTGTTTTATTCTTCTTCCCCTGTGTCTTCTCTCCTCTTTCTCTCAAATGGAACTTGCCATTCCTTTCAGATTTTAGAAAAAAAAAAAAAGTGTATTTACATGTGATCATATTTTCAGTGTCTTTAGCTCTTTTCATCCTTTTAGTTCTTCAAGCAACCTGAGGTGTGAGTGAGTATATTAAAAACTTCTACAATCATGAACAATGCAGTTCTAATTATAGGAAAGTGCCATACTGTAGTCAATCTCTCAGCAGTTCTAATTATAAGACATCATCAGATTAAATTAATAAATAATGAAAGTTAATTTAGAAGAAGTTCTGCAAAAAATGTAAATGACATTTTTACATACAAGTAGAATTTGTAGTTAAACTGAAAAACGTCATATAATAACTTCATAGTTGCATGCACTATTCTGTGAATTCTTCACTTTGATCTTTTTCCTCAGATGTACTGGCGGATCATGTAGGCTGTCAAATGGACATGCTAATTATCCATTTACAAAATATCCTGTGCTTAGTAACAGCTACAAACTCAAATGAAACTGTACTGCAATCTATTCTAGATATGAACAGCAGTGGTTTGTCCTCTATCTCTGTACTCGTTCTTCCTGTTCACCTGTTGACAATTTCACCTTTCTATATTTTAAGACTTATGTATCTTAATCATACAAAAGAGACTTAAAGTCTTTTCATGATGAGAGCAGATCATTATAGTATGCAAATTATTACGCATTTCATTTACCTCATCTGAACTTAGATGGTTTTCTTTATTCTTGACTTCTTGTCCTCTCCCAAAATCAACATACATTGTTTTATTCTCTGTCTTTGTAATGTTATTATGAATTACAAAGCACCTAATAGGCAAGGTTCCTCTCCAATGCCTGCTTAATTTGGTAATATCTTTTGCTTTTTATTGAGTTTCCCCGCTACAAAATGGATTCCTGAAACAGCTGTTCAGGAAGCTGTTCAGAAGTGACTAATGATCTGGGGAGTCTGGAATTTTAGCTGCCAAATTTTATTTACAGTATTTCCTGAAAGTCAAGATTCTTTATTTATTTGGTGGCACTCAAAGTCAGTATTCACTTCTTAAACTTCTGGTCAAATAGACAAAATATGTCCCTATTTATAAATCAGGAGCTTTGCCTTTGGTCTTCATAGAAATAGGCATCAAAGAAACATTTCACTTATAAAGGACACAAGATTTCAAGCTGCCAAAATTCCTTAGCTTCAATTTACTTCAGCTTTTTCTGGGATCCACACTCATATTGTTACAGTTGTCAGCAGTGCAAGATATGAGCTTGGAGCTGATCACAGCCTCAGAAGTGTTTACTTGTTTAATATCAAAGCATTAAATGAAAGGAATTTGTTCCTTATTTTTCTCCATAGGTGTGGTGAAGGGAATAATGGTGAAACAATCAGCAAAAAAATTTCAACTATGGCCTTGTCTTCACTGCTTAGGAATGGACAGCCTTGAAAAATATGTGCCTCTTGAGTAACTTTTTCTGAATATGGTGCTGTTTGTGGCTGAGAATTTCCATGCTAATGACAGTGAAATGGAATAACCATGAGGAAATAAGCGCGTTTATCTTCATCTCCATTTTAGCTACTCTTGTGTATTCTTAAAGTTCAGCATCTAAAATCATGACAGATAGACAGTCTGCAACTGTTTACTGCTGTTGTCACCTCCATCACCACAGCGAGATCAAAGTGGTCTTTTAGTTTTGTATAAACATAATTCTAAAATATTTCACAGGTATAATAAAAGAGACTTCACCACCAGCTTTACTTGGCTCTTCCAGTGCCTTCTCTCTTAAAATCATAACTGGTGTCTCCTGGAGGGATTTTTTTTTTTTTTTTTCAGTTCGCACAGTTAGGTAGTAACACAACTGCCATGGCACACCCTCTCCTTTCATCCTTGCCACAGAGTCCAGCTCCTTCCAGATCACGACTTTGAATTCAACAACTTGGTGAACTTACTGGAAAATCTTATCTCTTGTAATGATTGTGAAAAGCACCTCAAATAAGTGACTTAGCAAGAGCTGAAAAGGCAAAGACTGAAGAACATGCTTTTTTTTTTATGACATTACAACCATGTTTTCCTAAACAACTCCATGATTTCCATGGGATGTAATTTATAGTTTCTGAGTACTTTGAACTGGCTATAGTATAAACAGTCAGTAATAAAAAAATTACTTCATCATATACACTGCTAATTTCCATTAAAGGTGAAGGATGCCTGACTTACTCATTGTAAATTAACTGCAAGATTATCAAACATTTTGCAGGGTCTAAATTAATGCATAAACTGGGGTGGGGATGAGGTGGACGAGGGAGCAGAGGATGGCAAACTAATGTTTTTTTTTTTCCTAAATAAGTACGTATTATTATTATAAGAGAGTTTCACACACAGATTTTTCAGTACTTCAGTCTAGTCATTAGCATTTTATCTCTTTTATAGAATAAACCAAAACAGAGAGATGTAAAATAATCCAGTACACAAATTCCAGAATGGGAAAAATATCCAATGTTCTTGAGTTTCAAACTGGTGTTTTATTTACTGTATACCACTGTGTCCCATGCAGGCTATGTTACCTGAAATTAATACTATTTAAATTCACATAAAGCTTACTTCAAATATTGAAGTAAATTCATGTGCTTCAGATTATGCTGCTGGAGTTCCACTGTGTATCAGAGATATAATGTACAATACATCAGTAGATTATCATATACTTTTAAGTGAATAATGAATAGCTTTTCCTAATTTAACTACCTACAAAATCCATGGTTTTACTTACCTTTGTTCCAAGACTGTTGTAGAAGTGAATCAAAGTTGGTAGACTTCCTGGAAAATAAGAAGAGCTGTATTAGTGCAACAGTGTCGTGTAATTCATTCCTTGTGGGATTGCATTAATCAGCACTATTGGAAAGACAGATTTGATCTTCAGAGATTTCCAACTCCTGGACATTTTCATGTGTCCATAGAGCTGTTGAGTGTTTTTTAAGATTGGGTGCTTCATGACAGATTTGAATTCTACCCTTTCAGATACAGTTTTCGTTGAATAGCTTGACTTTGAAAATCATCCTATAGGATTTCTTGGCATCAGTCACACGCATAGGTTTCTGAAGGCTAAGGCTGTCAGCTCTGGACTTCTGTCATCAGCTTTACTGAAGCCAAAAATGGACCAAACATGATGAAGCACAGAGAGTTTTGTCCTAGGTTGCCAGCAGACAACAGTTTTAGACTACAATTATAATTCATTAAATTTAGTGTTTAAGATAAAAAATAGGTTAATTTGATAGAAAATTGAAAAGTAAACAGTAAATTAAAGCAAAAGTAAGTATTTGTACTTAGTTTATTTCTCCCTTTCTGCTTGGAATAATTTTATATTTCTCCCACCCACACTGAATGCAAATTAATACTAACATCTACTTCTTTGTAAGTTTTGTAAATTTACTTTAATACACATGTATCAAGTGCAAATATTTTTTTATTTTGCTGTAGTAATAATTGAAGAATAAAGCAGTGACAGCAAATGCTAACATAGGTGTTAATTTCTTTCTTGAGAGAGAGCGTGTGTGCACACACGTGTGTGTGTGTGTGTGTGTGCACACGTGTGTGAAATGTAGTTTGTAGTTGAAACCTGGCAGGGGGAGCTATTACACTTCAGTACTATTTGTGAGCCTAACTTGCTGAGAATTCAAGCCAGATAGGTTGCTATTCCTTAGAAAAACTAAAAGAGATGGCAAAATCAAGGCAGACAACACCCAAATATACTTTTCTTACAAATGCATGCCTTTCATTCTAGAAATATAATAAATAAAACTTTTCAGATTCAGATGGGTCCTTCCAGGAAAACACCATGCAAAACAGAAAATACATTAAGACATTCCTTGTTCTTCTTTCCATTGGCCATCTGCTTTCTTTGATTTCTGTAAAATTCTCTTTTACTAGACAGTCCTTGCAAAATTAACAACAGCAAATTTTGCACATGTGACTGCTCACAAAGAATATTTTTAGGATGTTTCCTCTTTTATTGTCTTTAGTCTATATTGCTTATGTATCTTGTGAACAGAATGTGTTTGGAGTGACTATCAAATGACAGCCAAAATAATCTTCTTTCTGTTCTCCTCAATTGCCTAGGTTTAGAAAAGTGACTGTGTTGTAGTCCTACTAAAGGTATAAATGGATTGAAATTGCAAGATCAAAAACTGAACCATATCCTGTACACTATTTGTACATGACTCTTGAAGCAGGACATGGAAAGCAAAGCACTGGAAAGCTTTCTCATATGCAGTATCAGAAGTGTTTTCACAAGCTCTTAGACTACAGAAACATCCTGCCTCCCACATACACCTCACCTGGCAAGAAAATCATGAAATTGGAGCAAATATTGGAGAAAACACAGGTTCTTGTTTTTCACTTACTCTATCTTTTTGTCTTAATAGGTAGATATGAATTTGCTCTGCCTATACTTTAGGCCAGCAGAAAAAAGCAAGTGGCTCTCCAAAAATCTTAACAGCGGACAACTCGAGCTCTTACACCTCAGCAGGAATAAGTAACACAGGCTAAGCAGGACTCTGGTCGTGTGCCTTCTGCTTCAGAGCTGGTTTGTGTCTGGCTCATCTGGAGCATGGGAAGAACTCGTCTGTAGCCTGCCATGTGCAGGCAACATTTAGAAGCATTGCCTCAAACTTGAGAAAGTTTATTTTATTTTAGAAGAAAGCAGAGATCGTCACCTAATCCCTTGACCACAGGTGCTGGGACTTTAAGAAGAATAACAAATATCACAACAGTCCCAAAGAAAACAGTGAGAGCTGGCATTGCTGCTGTTGGCAATTTGAATTTGTGAACAAAGTTCAGGCAAACTATTCTCATTTTTCATTCAGGACAGTGTTGATTTTTGAGTACTTCTGTGGTATGACCTAAATAGTTTTTACTACACTAGGCAGGATGATTATTCCTTTGACGGAGGGTGCAGCCCCTGTGCTTCTGCATCCAGCTCGGTTTAGTTCCCTAAGACTCAGATAAGAGATCACCGTTTCCCAGTTATCACAATTATTGTTTGTATATAACAAGCACCCAAGCCTCTGTAGACAAATATGATGGCTATACAAAGCTCAAAATCTGACTGTATTTTTGCATTCAGATGAGACACACACATTTTAGATTCTGTGTGCTCAAACTGCTGCTCTGTTTTCCAACTTCAATTAAAACTAAAGTTGAGTCTGTGGTAAGGACGCTAGACCAAGGACCAGGAGAAATTGGTGTTATTCCCAGCTCCGTTTTTAACCTGAGAAGTAAATCTATAGAAGTCATTTTATTCCTTGGTACTATCTTTGTAGTCAGAGTTTACTCATTTAAAATGTAAATTGGAGATTATTGCTGACTCTGAGCCAAGGACATGCCCGTAGATCTAAACCTAATAGACACAGTAAATTAAGATGTAGGTGTGCAAGTGAAGCATTATCTATATATCAAATATCTATACACATATGCTCATTTAAATCTGTGAATTCTGAGATTTATTGACAGGTATATTTTTTTCTATATGTCTGTCAACTATTTTATTTCTTGCAGACAAAAAAAAATAGTGTCCTCATGCTGTTGTTTGGGTACCAGTTTCACGCGTGTTTGTCCTATTGTGTTTTGGAGTTGTGATGTTCATGTGGGATGAAAAGAGGGGGCAGGAAATGACAGATGAGATTGTGAGGGACTGCTGATAAGACTGAGAGTCAGATGAAACTAAGAATAAGGAAATAATGAGCAAAAAGTGGTCTGAGTTCAAAACATGGTGATTTTTTTTTTGTTTGGGGAGAAGAGTGGTGGTGTCACACTGAACATAAGCTTGCTTTATAGGTAAAGAAAATTAGTGCTGCTGAGAATATGAGAGTACAGTCCCTTTTCAGAGCAGTACATAATGTATCTTCAGTACCTTCAACATATGAAGTTTGAAGAGTTGGGATTTATTAAGAGCATAAAATACGCAACTAATATTCAAAATATGAAGTGATTAGGATGGCAACAGAATTGCAGGAAAGGAAAACTCAAGGGAAGGACAGATTCAGACAACTTTCTGGAGGTACAGAAGCTCTGGCCTTTTTCTTTCTCTTTTTTTAATTTGTTGGCAGTTTCCTTGTTAATTTATCTTCTTACTTGAGACCTCTCCGCTAATAACATATAAAACAAAGTTTCTGGGGAAGGAGTGTCAGCAGCTCAATATGTTTAGCTAATTCTTGTCCTAAGCTGTTATGTGCTGTTACAGTATGCTGTGAAACATGTACTACATTCCCCTGTGAGACAATTGCATTTCAGTGATGGTTACAGTGATGATTATCCACATATAGGGGATAACTGTGTGTTGTGTTTCAGAGTTATATGATAAAACAGATCTTCTTGCATCTTTACCATTTTGTCAAAAGTACCTCTAATCAAGTTTCTGAGCAATCATGAGAAACCCTGAACATCTACTTTTTTTTTTTTTTTTTTTGTGAGGCCCCAAATCTAAAATTGATTCTTCTTAATAGGGAACCTTCCTACCTAGCAGGAAGGTTAATGATTAGTCTGGGACAGGCAGGTTGTTTGAGAATCAATAGTAACTAATTTACTACTATTAGAAATAAGGAACTTGTCATTGCAGGAAAAGAGATGCTCAGTGGCACATTTTAGCATCACTACCTCATACACGGAGGCTCCAACGTATGGGATGTGAAAGTGAGGCGTGTTTGATTGATGATGGCTGGGTTGAGTTCATCTGATGGCTCTCAAAGCTTACAATCTAACTGTTATCTCCTGATTAATGTCAGGCATCAAATTCACAGTTGCTAACTGTGACCGTATGTGCCAGGCTTTATCTGTGCTGTGAGACACAGGAAGTACTGTTGGTCCCATTTAAATTGTATCAGCCTGCAGTGAGAATAATACTAAGGCGATCATTTTAACAGCTCCTGTGGATATTCTGGGTGGGA
Source organism: Ardeotis arabs (assembly GCA_011801015.1). Classification (NCBI taxonomy): domain Eukaryota; kingdom Metazoa; phylum Chordata; class Aves; order Otidiformes; family Otididae; genus Ardeotis; species Ardeotis arabs. Next base: position 46,547 of record JAAGAY010137019.1, on the reverse strand, counting down.
TGTTTAAAAGTTACGCACCCAAGTTTGAGCAAGTCACCTAAGTCTCTCTTAATAGTCACAGAAATACAATAGATATCTCCAGAGTGTGATTTTTCTGACCTATTTTAGACACCCCCATCTCAGGGTAAGATAAATTGCTCTCTGGAGATGTCTGTTTCTCTTTACTGATAATAAAGGGAACTGAGGGTATCCGCCTCAGTCTTTGGGCAGATGGTGCCTAAATTAGAGCAGATGAATCACACCTTTGCTATCATTCAGGAAGAGTAAAACAGGATTAGCCTTTTCATTTGGGTGGCAGGGGGGAAGGACAGAAAATAAGAATAGGGGATTAGGTACCTCCATATACAATGAAAGATTTCCAACACTGTCAAATAAAAAGGTGAGTAGTTTATTTCACTTAAGAGTCTGGTTAAGATTTCCAGATCAGCAGTAGCTTAATCAGAAGATGAAAAGTAAGGAGCAGCTGAGTGTGTAATTAAAAGCAGAAAAGGTAACAAAACACAGAATCCTGCCCAAAGACTTCATTTTCCTACCAAGGCAACCATCAGTCATGTGAGAAGCGATCCCCTTAGGCTCTCTAATAACCTAAATCAATGCTGATGATTATTTATACTTACCTGGTGCTTTTTGTACAAAACTTCCAAAGCTCTTCAGAAATGTGGGTGAGCATTATTGCTCTTCATATATGGAGGGGAAATCTGAGGCACAGAGTGGCTACGACTCGTCAGAGATGACATGATTAATAAGTATTTGAGTTGAAATGAGAGTTCATATATTTTACTTTCCATCATTTGACCTAAACACTAGCTATTACTGCTTTTATATCTTTCTTCTCTCTCCATTGTCAAGTGCACAATGGACTTGCTCTCAAAGATTTTTAAAGTGTGCTTTGGAATGACTTCCAAACTTTTTAGAGGCTCACTTTTTTTTTTTTTTTTGTGAAGGCCATTAAAGGAATTCAGCTTCTACTGTCAATAGGAGCCGCTAGTTGGAGACAATATAAATATAAAATTGACTACTGAGAAAGCAGCGTGGAACTGCTCTGAAGTGCAGCTATATTGTGTAGTGGGATAAAAAGTTTCTGGAAAACTATATTTGGAAGTTTCTATTTGCTGATTAATATTTTTTTAAAAAAAGAAGTAATTCTAGGCACATTTTCTCAGGTTAAGTTCCAAGATGTATGTGGGTATTCTTTCCTGTTTGTACTGCAGTCTGTTCTGTTAATTGAAGACCTAGGCCTGTTCTCACATACCTAGGCTAAGGGACATTTTTAGGAGCAAAATAATTTAAAAGTGGTCCACCCCAGGTATCACCAGCTCACTGCAATCAGCACTTAGCATAATTCTGCAGGCAGCGCCCATGATTTTGACAACCATGTCCCCTAAGCTTGCTGAGAGCACCACCGATCACAATGGCACCAAAAAAAAACTTCATATATGCTTCTACCACTCATGACATAATGGCTCCAATCAGAAATGTGTCTGCATAGTTAAGTTTCACTGTCCCAAGAGCAGAGCTCCTGCACTCTGAACTCAGCATCTACTTAGATCAGTGGTCACAAGCATGTTATTCTCTTTTTGTTTACTTTTGCTTCATCAAAAGACATTGAGTGTGCAGCCTTGAAGGCAGTAAGAAGCAAAAGAAAATGGAAGTTAATGTATATTGTAGCAGCAGAACACTTAAATAAGTGTGATTCCTAAAGACTGCATCAAGACAAGGTGTGTGAGAGCCTGACTTTTGTTGTGCAGCTTGTTCTAGCACTCATATTTTGTTGAAGCTGTATGAAAGTACTTCAGGGTACATCTGTAGCTCAAAATTAAGTGATGAAGTATACATTAGAAACAGCAAATCACACTAGAAACGCTAAATCTTAATTGAAACATAAATGTAATTAGAAGGGCAGGAACTTTATAAAAAAAAAATCCAGGAACTGCAAGCACTGCTGTCTCAAAATAAATAATTTTAATTCAAATTCTATGAAATTTGGTAGAACTCAGAAATTTTGGAGGGGAGTCTATTTGAAGTGACACTTACCTGATGATTATTTGGGGGTAGGAGAATTTTTCTGTAGTGGTTAATTGTCCAGAAAAAAAAAAAAAAAGAATAAATGCAGCAGCATTTTAAAATCAAGATTTTAAGTAGATTCTATGAAATCTGACAGACTGAGGTCTTGAACAGAGATCTGAGATGGTGTGTGAGCAGCAATGCTGCAATAAGATCTAAAAAATGACTCTTGCAGTGCACCAGTGACCTCAATTGCACGTACTACAGGCTTAGAGGTCTGTCAATGAGCCATTCCACTACAAGGCACTGCAAGGGCACCAGCACTTCCAGGTCATCACAGGATGAGTTTTCATGCTCAGTGGTAATATATGGACGGTCTGAGGTCTTGCTGAGATGTTTTGGCGGAAAAGGGCCAGTGTGAACACTTGAATAGGTGTGAAAGCAAATAGGGTTTTCTTTAAGTCAGAAATAACTCAATATTTTACAGCTCTTGAAGTCCCTGTTGAGTCACTTTCTAAGCTGATGAACTGGTTATCCCTAAATATGTTAGTAGAAACAACATTTTATATTCTGATTCCACGAGATCCTGAGCTCCTTTCCTCTCCTGTTGAAATCATTAAGTACGCTCAACATTTTTCAGATTAAGCTTTTATTTTATTATTTTCTATTTTATTTTTAGCTGGCATTATCTTCATAGAGAGAATTCTTAAAAACATCATAGTTTCCCTTGTGATAGTGAGGAAAACTTTTTTTAAAGAGTTTGATTTTCATTCTAAATTAAACATCAAAATGAGGAAAAAAAAGGATCATGTTTTTATTTTTTTAAATAGACAGATGAAAGATTTTGTTATTAATAATTGACATGAAAGCCTTTCGTCTTGAACACTGGTGCATGTAAACCTCAATAAAATCCTAAAAGTGCTTTTGTAGAACAAGAACAGTCACAAAAATCTGAATAAAGCCACCTTTTCAAAGAACACGATGAGAAAGGCGAAAACTCTTAGATGTGCAGAGTAACACATTTTACATTCATGCCCTAGTTATTAGGAAGCTTTGAAGTATTCACTGTTATTGAATACAGTGTATACTGTAATTCATTTAGTGCCTTCATGTGGAGCTAAAAAGTTCTAGCCAAAGTGCTTTGGCTATTTTTGTGAGCATGAGAATGTGGATACAGGGTTAAAAATGGTGTTCTGATCTAAATCTCATGTAGTCCTTAAGGTTTAACTATAGAAATTATCATAGCAAACTTTACATGAAACTTAAATAATAAACACTTGGAGGGAGGTGGGTCAGGAGATGGACTTTTTTTTTGGCTTTAGATTATACTCTCAGTTCTTTGTTGCAAAGAATAAGAAAATAACAGTTTACAGTGTGAAGCTAGCTTCCAGAAGATGTTATAAATTGAAGATCCCATCTGTTTACAGAATAAAACAAAATAGTTTTCCAATCTAGTGCAACCCCATTGAAACGGAACCGATTAGCTTTGCTTAGGGCAATTTTAGGAGCAGATTCCAGACTATACTCAGACCATAAATAAATCACTGTCCTCATCTCAGTAAAATATGAAAGTGGCAGTATCTCTTAAATAACTTGTTCTTAATTCGTTGTTCCCATCTCCTTGGGAAGTAGGGATGCTGCATCATTGTAGTTGAGAAAGCAACAGTGAGAACCTAATTACTGACCCAACTCTGCTGTTTTTTCATGTTCAGTGGAGCCCTGCAAAATTACCCGCTGGAACTTGGTAAACATTGAGTAACTGTTCATTAGATGAACATTACTTGGAGTTAGGGTCTACCTTTATCTTACAGCTTGCTTCTTCAAACTGCTTTCCATACTACCTTCTAATGTATCCCAGATACGATCTGCTTCAAGAGCTGACAATAGTATTTTTTTTTTTAATTGACTTATATCTGGATTCTTTTAGATGTAATAAAATAGCTTCTTAGTAATTTCCTAGTTATTTCCCTAGTTATCCATAGCATTTCTCAGGCAATGACTCTGATTTGTTGCAAGCCTGGAGGGGAAGAAAGGGACCCTTCAGCTTTGACAATTTTTTTTTTTCTGGGAATGTGGGACATATTTTTGTATTTTTTTTCCTTTACTGTGGCCTTAAACATATTCAGAAAAATGAAGCATGTATTTTTAAATCTGTTTGTTTGGGTGATTGTGGTAAGTTACAGAAACAACCATATTTCTTTGGAAGAGCATTGTGATTTCTAGACTGTTTGTTAGACTTCAAGCATAGGGAGTAACTGAATGCTCCTGTAATATTGTTACAGAGGCATTTTATCAGAAAAACAAAGGACAAACTTCTTCCTTGGCTCTGCCTCTGGATGCTTGAGGATGTTTTCTGCCTAGACCTTTAGTTCTCAGCTGGCACTAAATTGGCACTAAAGTAGTAAGAAATGTAAGAGGAAGAGGTTGCTTGGTTGGCACTTCAGCTGGCTCATCCTCAGTAGTGTTGACACAAGAGTTGGGAACATCTTTTACCCTTTGATTTTTTTTTAAATTTATTTTATTTTTAAGGGCTTTTCCTTCCAGCCAGATCTCTTCAGGGTAATACAGCAGAACCAGTCAAATAACTGCATGCATATACTTGAGTGTATGAGGAACGACAGCACAGGGGCAGGAACAAGCTGTCAAATGTTAAATTAGTAGAAAAACAGTAACCTGCATCTATTACGAACATCTTAAAAATACCTATGTATTCTATATTGTGAGGCATCCTCTCAACATCTACAGTATTGCCCCATTTCTGAGTTCTCTTACCCTCCCAGATATCTTCTTGCCTGCCTCACCCTGTGGACTGGAAGTGTCTCCCTCAGCTGCTACTAAAACAGAGGTGACTTCTCTTTTCTCCCAAAATTAATGTTTTGTCCAACAGTAGAACAGGACACATAGAGCAGCCCCACTGCTGCCCAGACACTCTTTGAAGGAAGCATGGCATGTCTTTTATATTAAAAAGCAAAACAAGTTCTATCTGTCAGAACTCCGCTGCCATTGCAACTACTAAAGCTGGAAGTGTACTATGGGAGGCAGGGAGAAATGTGAGACTTGTATGTGATCACAAAAGTTGGATATTTAAGGGACGGGGAAGGAGAGGAAGAAGTAGGAAGATTTCAGCAAAAATAAGAGTCAACACTCATATTTGATCGTTGTCAAACATAGTTCTAACTTGTGGGACAGCTTGCCAAAAGAGGAAAACTTAGGTGGGTGACTCTATATCTGAAAGAGGTAATCAGCTCTAATGAGTAGGTGGCTATTTTGCATCTTTTTTCTTTTGTAGACTGTATGTGCCTTCCAGATGGTAAATATTTTTAGTTCCTATTTTTGTTCTTATTTCAAAAGATCTCAGAGGGAGCATGTTCATTTTCCATTATGCCAGTTTAAAGCCTCTAATGAAGTTTGAGAACAGAATTTGGCCCATAAAACATAGTTCTGTGTCTATGATACATACTACATAACCCCCCAAGGAATTTCAATAAATACACTTACTGAACTACTGTAACACTAAAATATGCTGCCGGGCCCTTTGGTTTCCTCTATATTAGGAGGTTTCTGAGAATTGTTTATATCAGCACTTGTACAAATGGGAAATCAAATAATTAATTTATAAAATGGCATCTGGAAGTCTTAATTTCTGATTGATCTATCTCCCTCTGGATTTTCTATGTCATCCAGCACCATAGCTTTTGAGCATAATGTAACTTAAGTAGGTTAACATCTCACAATTCTAGGCAGATTTCAGAGGGGTTTCCACCTTGCTGAATTCTTAACCAAGACTGAAAAAATCAAAACAATTCCTTCTTAAATATCTTTCAAGCATATTGAAAAAATCAAAAATCTACCAGGTAAATGTGAATAGTTCAAAATACTGGCTCTGGGTGAATTCCCTTTAGCAGACTGACTCCAGGGGCTCCAGATAAGCACAAGCTTTTTACTACTGCTGTTAATAGCATAGGACCACTTGCTCAGACAAAGGCAGGGGAAGGGAGCTGAGGAGGCTGCCTATGCTGACCCCTTTTAATTTTGCAGCACATTTAACTACCTTCCATTTCTCATATACTCAGGTCTTTCCTCTCCTCTCTCACTCTCTGATGGGGTAAGGGCATAGCAGTATTTTTTCAACTTGTGGCTACATCTATGTTGTATTTTCTGGGTTTTTGATATATTTTTTTTTTAAACCCAGACTCTATTACTGAGCTTTAGCATGGGCTATTGACCATTCCCAGATGCCCAAACCAGGTCTCAGGTGGAAGGCAGCAGGTGCCAGCCTCTCTGAACCAGAAAATTTCACAAGCACCTCTCTGCTGAGGGCTGGAGGCAGTCCTGGACCTCTCTGTTCAGGGAAATTAACCTCAAAACAGAGTGTTTGCTCTTTTCAGTAGCAACTCAAGCAGGCAGCAGCAATCAGGAAGCTGACCAGCCGTGGAATGAAGCACCATGGTACCCTTGTACTTTGGTTGCTTGGTTGGCACCTCGGCTGGCTCACCCTCAGCAGTGTTGACACAAGAGTTGGGAACATCTTTTACTTTTTGATTTTTTTTTTTGTAAAATCATGTACATTGTACCATGGTCCTGAGCAGCCATGGCTGCTTCCTCTTGTGTGCGATGCAGAGCTGCCATGCTGTGCACCTGGATGGTCAACAGGAAGAGTTGAGTCTCCAACATAGCTAGCATCTGCCCTGGTATGCCAGAGCAGCCAGCACTGTGTCAGAGCAGTGGCAGTGCCCCTCTCCTCTCTTTCAAGAGGGCACATACTGGTCTCTGTTGGACTAGGGCTGCTGGTTGCATCCTGCTGGGAACTGAGCAGGGGAGATGCACTTGCTCATTCAGTCCTGCTTGGAAGTGGTGGCTGTGAGCTGCTGAGGGAGAGAGAGGCCCTGAAACAGAGGATGTGGTAGCCCAGACTTAGGCGTTAAATGCAGACAAGTGAAGATGCAGGTATGGGCTTTCTCTGTGGTAGTCTGCCCTGGCGTTCCTTCTCCTCACAGTCATGCTTACTGTGTTACACTTCTGTTTCAAAATCATCTTCTGATGAAGCAGTAACCTCTTTTCCCCTCTGGCATTTCCAAATATGAGAGGTTTTTTTTTCTTAATCTTAGATGTATGACCTGGGACTGTGTACATTACATCTATTTTCTGTGACTACAGTCCTCAAGGATGCCAGTGCTATGTCTGCATTAGCAAGTAGCACTGTGCAACAGGAGCAGATTTGCTGGGTGAAACAGCTTGTGCTGAGGCCCCCCATGCTCTAATCCTTTGGGATATGAAGGTAGAAGAGAAGTCGTGCTAGCCCTAGCCTTGTCCTGCGAGGCAAAGACCCATTAACAACTGGACTGCCTCTTCAGAGGTTCACTTCAGGAGGGCAGAAACTGCTCCAAATGAAAACAATAATGCAGATTCAGCCCCATTTCCTGTTCAGTGTTATGATTCTCCTGTATTTTGACAATATTTTCTGAATTACATGGTTCTCAGGAAATTTCAACAGACCCCTTTATCATGTATCAGGGTATTGAATGAAAATAAAGGTTGTCACAGGGTCAGCCATTGAGAAAGTATTTTCGGACATCCCTCTGGCTTGGCAGTCACCCCTGCCAGCCCTGCTAACTCTAGTATTTTAGCTGGTTCCTGTGTAATACTAGCTATATAGCAACTAACTATGCAGTTCTAATCCCCATCCTCCCTCTTTTAACTAGAAATGCCATATGTAATGCAAAATCCAGTGCTTTTCTCAATAACAAGTAGATTAGATCTGCCGTGTTGCCCTTGTCTAGAAAATCTTATCAAAGAAGGGTGTCAAGTTTGTCAACTCCTACCTTTAGTGAACCTGTGTTACATTTTATCTTACTCTCTACTTATGTCACTGTTCTGTTATTTCGCATTTCTCTTGTCAGAATTCTTTACTTCAGATTCCTAAGCTTTATGTGCTAGTAAGGTCAGATGATTCAGCAAAGGAAGAGTTGCTTACTTCTCCCCCAGTCCGTAAATACAGGTATGATACTAGAGTTACTAATGGTGTATCACGCTCCCTGAACTTAGATATTTTTTAAACCCTCATGAAATAACATGCTATTTCACTTCCTTGTTCTTTTCACAATGCTCAGGCAGACATTAGCTGGTATTTTGACACTAATGCATCAAGCTCCTTTGTTTTTCTCCTGCTTCAGATCTATATAAGCCTACCACTTATTTTTTTACCTATCCTGCCTTTGACACTAGGTTTGGCAACATAAGTTTTATTGAAAAATCAAAGTTTAGCTTATTAAAAATATATAAATTATTTTCAATTTCTGCTCCTCCTTTACATAGGAGCAGCTTTTTTTTTTCTTTTCCTTCTGATTTAATATGAGTGAAGAATCATTTACTATTTATTTCCATTGCTTTGCAGAGTCTGTTTGACTCTGGTCGTTCCCACTTAATCCCTATTGTCAGCTATGAACATAGCTTTCTTTCCCATAAATACCTTCTTCCACTCCTTGAAAGCTTTCTGTTTCTTTCTAGTACTCTTTAAAACACTGTTACTAATCCTGTTGTGCTCGGAGCCCTTCTCTGTAATTCTTCCCTTGTGCAAAATATAAATTCTATCTAATTTGTATGCTTTTTGGGCTACAAGTGGAGAAAGCTTAGGCTTTGTGTAATTTCTTACCTTCTCAGTCCAGCTGATTTTGCTAACTAGTTTATCAACCTTCTCAGTCTTTTGAAACCAGAAACCTTACTTACAGATCAGGGAGGGAGAGGTGTTTGATGCTTCTTCCATTCAATTTAGGTTTAATCAGCTTATTATCACCCAATACATATTTATTTTCTAAAATGTTTTGTAATTTATGAAAACAAAGTATAAATAGCATCCCCTGCTGTTAGTTTTAGGGAATTTCTGACTATGCAAGGCCTTCTGGAACTTTCTATAATTTGTCTTGTTTATTAAATTAATCAGACATTGTTTCCCTCTGCTATTCTCCCCACTCCCCTCAGTAGCGAAATTCAACTTCCTTTTGTTTATATGTACTTAAGCTCTTTTTAGTAACATTGATATTAGGGGACTGGAGTGAGGGTGGTTGCATAATTTCTAGCATAATGAAATCCTGAACTAGTACTGGAATTACTAATATCACTGAAATTCTTCTACTCCTAATAGTAATAAATTTAAAATGACTGCTTGGATTATCTCTGTAAGTAATGGGATCACATTAAGACAAGTGCACTGAAGACAAATATTGGATATAAACTCCTGACAGCAAGACATCTTAAAATGAGAGATGGGAAGAAGTTCTCTTCCTTGAATTGTATTGATTTAGAACAGGAAAAAAAAAGAGCATAAGTTGTAACACTAGACAAAGCACTGGACTGCCCAAAAGCTCAAGGGGAATGGCAAAGAAGGAGAGAATATCATGACCTAAATAATGTGCACTATAAGCCTGCAGCAATTCAAAATAATTGTTGGTCTAAAATCTTCTGTGTGATCATGAATAGAAGAGTGTTATTGAAATTCATAGGGGAAGAAAAAAAAAACACAGGAAAGAATAAACATCAGGCCAATTAATCTTTAGCAATCAATCCACTTTAGATTGCATTAATGGTTGAATTTAGACTGCTTTAATGGTTGAATTTAGACCGTCATGAACAGGATCTACCTCTGACGTGAACTTTCAATATCCTTGTTGAGTGCATCTATAGTTACTGATACAAGAGTTCTCTGAATGAAAGGAAAAAGGGGAGGTCAGTTTGTTTATTTGTTTCTACACAGAGCCCAACAGTTGCAAGATAAAGTCCCTTGCTTGTACAGAGATGTAGGTTAAAATACTTTTTCCTAGAAAAGTAAGTGCTATTTTGCCTTGGGATTGAATAGTCTTTTATCAACCCACTTATTCTATTTCTGATTATTAAGCAGACCAGCTTTTAGTGTTTGACTGTCAGTGAAGATCCAGTCTTTCTTATCAGTCAGCATTTACAAACACATACTGTAAGACAGTATCTGCACCTTTTCCCAGGTAAGAAAGAAAGAACAGTTGTTGATTACTTCATTATGATTTTATGAGTAACTGCTGACTTAAAATTGATGGTTTATAATCAGATCAATGGTAATTATTGAAAAGGTACAAAAACCAGGAATGTGATATTTACATCTTTACCTAGAGGTTATCCCAAATTGTAACTCTGAAAAAGCTTAATGGTGGTTAAGTGATGCTGGCTATAGATAAAGCAGGAATAATTCTTTGGGAACTGAGGAGAGAAGTCAAGGTTTCATTTACTACCCAGATACTTGAAACTGTCATCTTCTGTGCAGTCTTTTACAGTCATAATCATTTCCAAGGTTTGGAACAATAACTCATTTCATCATCTATAGGTTTCAATGTTAACTGATTAGGTTGCTATGCCTGTGGTTTTGCAATACTCCAGTTTTTGAGGCAAAATTTGCCTCAGATTCTTTTACCCTTTAATTTTCTTCTGGATGTATGTTTTCAATTTAGTTAAAGTCCTTTTAAAGATTTTTTAATTTTTTAACCTGGATCAGTGAATTTGTCCAACTTGCAGTGCAGACCCATGGTCATTTGTAGCAGTGCGAGCAAAGGGAAGGCACTCTGGGCCAGGAGGAATGGGGAGAGAGATAGCCGTGGAGAGCAGGACCCAGTGGCATGATGAGCAGATCAGGACTCCTCCACATGCTAGCACTACCCTATAAGGTAACAAATGGTAAAATTACGTTGTTCACCGGTCAACTGACGAGTGTCAGTCCCTCTATAGCTAACAAAGTGAGAAGGAGAAGGGGAGAAGACTTGTGGCAGGAACTTAACTACATGCCCGAAATCACCTCAGGAGTCCCCCTTCTGTGTTGTAGTGGTGACCTTAATCAGGACCTACCTCTACAGCTACTTTCCAACTCAAAGAAACACGACGAACCTCTGCATTCAATTAGAAGCCATGTAGCAAAGACAATATGGATATCTGTAAATTAGTTTATGGGAATCTCCTTACCCTTGCCAGGGCTCTGCTACAGGAGTGGCTACCTGCACCAGGAGAAAAGCAAGCCTCATTTTTTGAAGTTGTGTGGCTAGAGCGGAGTGGGGGTATTTTACTGTTGTGCTGCATTTCTCTTTCAATGACTAATGACAGCTCCCAGTGACTGTTCCCAGCCCTCCTCCTCATCTTTTCTAAAAGCAATTAATAGTGTTAATGTCTTGTTGTGTTTTGCATAGTTGCAGGCAGGCTAATTTTAAGCTACCTGCTAACAATAAATAAAACTCTACAGGAACTTTGTGATTTTTCTAGTGCTTGAGCAGTCATCTGACAACTTCTGAAGCAGGAGCTGGCTACTGCTGAGGCTGAGATTCCCACGGCAACAGCGGGGGGATTGGAAAATTCAAAAGCAGTAATGACCCAAGATCGAAGTTATCCCAGGCTGAGCAAGGCTAAACCTAGCCTTTCAAGTATATTTACATTGCATATAGGCATCTCACTGTGCTGACCCTTGAGGGCACAGCAATTTTCAGAGCATCTCGGAGCAAAGGAGCACTCAAATCTGGTTTTAACAAAGTCAACAGGAAGCAGTTCAGGCCTCAAACCTGGGGATCATCTGGGCTTCACTTGCAGTGTAAACATGCCTCCCTTGGCCAGAGAGGAGTCTGGAGAAACTGGCTGACTAATCTGCTGGTGGGTGAGGTGAGCATGCCCTTAAGCCATCCACGCTATCTATTATGGCCTTAAACTTCTCAAGTGCCGAGCTTATTTTGGCTTCGAGTCAGCAAGACCACAGAGGATGTCCTGCCTTCCAGGGGTATGCAATCACAGCTGAGGTGCAAAAGTAAAGACATAGGTACCTACAAACACCTCCTCAATGTCTCATACTCGCTAACTCACCTGGTCCGAGACCCCAAGGACCTACCCTACTGGTACTCTGCCAGTGAAACCTTTCCATTCTTGATATTTTTTACCTAAGATTGACAGCAGGAGAGTTGATAACAGACTACTGTGATGGTCTTTTTATTCCCCCTCCGCTAGGAACAAATTCAGGATCACTTAAAATTAGTTTATGCCAGACTCACAAATAAATGCCTGTCACTGTTTAGCTACTGTAATATTGCTATCACCTATCAGCTGGGTCACAGATAAATAGATAGAAATTGAATATATACACACACTCATACACTATCTTCCTGCATCATAAATAAGATCATTGCCAATATTATCTGTGAAATGATGACAGCAAATCTGCAACAAGAGTTATTCATACAGTAATCACAGGAAAACAATGCAACAAACCTATATTTCTAACTTGAGCCTGGTCAGAATAGAATAATGCCACTGAAAGAAGATGCAGACAATGTGGCTCTGTCCATTATCTGTAGATAAAATAAAACCTCTTTGGCAGAGGGAATGTTTACAACTGCCCTAATCTGATGCTTCTCACACATTTTTATTCTACCCTGCACCTTCTGTTGTAAATCAGGCTTTAAAAAGCAGATAGCAGCACTGTGATCTTACGTTAAGAATGAGAGATGCTTGTTTAATGGGCCTTTAAATTGTTTGTTTTAGAAAATACATATACGACTGCCAACACAGTAACTTCCCACCCTATTTTTAAACTTGCTCTGTCTTCATGCAATAAAAAAAAATGATGGGATAAGAATCAGTATAAATAACAATAAAGCTCTTCTTGTTTGCATTTTACTGAACCACTGTCTCCTAGTTTCTCTGTAGTCAGCTTCTGGTTGCCATCAGTTTTTGGAATATGCCCTTTTCAACAATCCAATAACAAGAAAAAACACCCATTGTATCACTGAGCTGAACAGGTGCTCTGTTTCACTTAAGAGTGTTGGTGCAACTCTGAGGTTAGAATGAAAAGCAGAGGTCAGAGAACCCATGTCGGTGTTAAAGCTGTGACTCTAGAACATGCCTAGGAGACTTAGGCACTTGGGTTTTGCATTTCACTGTCTCAAATTCTCTCAGGGCTCCTTTAAGAAACTCAGCTTTTTTGATTTAATAGTTAGTTGACACATACCTTTTAAAGCACAAAAAATTATCTTGCTTAACTATGTTAAGTGTGTGTCTCGAACACTTTCCATAGATCTCATGAAATATAATTTATTACTTACATGTATCTTTTTTCAGAGGTCTTTGTTCCATGTTTCTACATAGCCTGCTGCAAATATCAGAGAACCCAGTTAGCTTTTGTTTTCCGTATCAGGTTACAACAGAAATGAAAATAGTTTCAGATTTTCAACAGGTTTACACATTTTTCCCCTATTAGGTCCACTTTGCAGGCCTGTAAATCACATCGAAGTTTTAAATATATTTTTTTTAAAGGGCAGAACAACTTTTTTTTTTTTTTTTTTAATTGCCTGTGGATGCCTCTATGCAAATTTGCTCCAGTAATAACAAGCCATTTCAGGTTGCAAAAGCACTTAGGATATGGATAGAAAAAAAAAAAAAGTTTGTTCTGAGAGACTGCTGCACCTCCTAGTTTTCTGTAAAAAATACAAAATGAATTGCCTTAGTGTGTGATTTATTATTATTAATTATTATTATTATTATATTTTTGGTGGGAAGGGGCAGGGGATTGTCTTGGTTTTGCTTTTACCTCTGAATATGACTGCATTGATGGACAAGGAAATGAAGATAAGCTTGGATACATTTGCTATTAAAGTAAAAACACAATTCAAGGGATATGTAGTCTGGGGGGGTTTGGTTGGTTGGTTTTGCCATGGAGCTAGTTCAGATTCTAGTTCTACAAATTTGCATTAGCAGAGCTGAGTGGGTGGGAAATATGGGAACAGGGTGGGGAGGAATAAGCAAGTATGTTTTTCTGTATGTCAGTGGAGAAATTACTCTCTCTTTCATGAAGCCCTTCATCAATTTGTACACTTCTATCTGTAGCGTGTTAAGCAAAACTGATACTGATCTAAGTGACCAGACTTATTCTTCAGTGTACCCCCACAACATTTTTTTGGGAAAGTGCACAGGAGAATCTGGTAGTGACAGTGTCTTATAATGTCAAAGTAAAAGAAAACCTGAGGAGTATATTCAGTTTCTTTTCATTTTGCAGCTTATTTTTCCCCATTCTACTAAGCATTTCTTAAATCTGAAGTGTAGAAGTTCTTCTTCTCTTCAAGGGGAAGAAATACAAAGGTGCACAGGGCAACATACAAGAAGTAGGTTCTTCATGCTGATAGATTTTTCCTTGTTTCTACCACTCTGTCCTCATGGACACTCCAAAACTAAGGTGACTGTTTCTGATGTGTTTAGGATTGCGGGAACACATGTTCTCTTCCACAAGCCAAATAATAAAAACAAAGTGGAAAGGCATAGCAGGGTCCATTTATAGCTGTTGTGATTCATTTTTTTGCTTTTAAAGCATCTTTAATTTTTTTACTTAAGTGGTCTATTTTGTAGCTGTATTGTTCAAAGAGCCTTGGCCACTCCATGGATTTCAGTTCTTAATTTGGTGAAATCACCCAAAGGTCATGTCTCTAATGAGGCTGCAGTGACTTTTGAACAGTTGTCCTACTCACAGGGACAACAGTGATGAATGTCTTGAAAAGTGACTTTAAGTGTACATCCACTCCTGATTTAACTACCACTTCTGTCTTTGAAAAGTTGTAACTGGTGTCTAATGTTATAACACAGTGTCAACTCTTTATTTAATGTGAGCATTGCACATACAAGTGCGCTGTATGACGACTTTCAGATGACCAAATACCCTTTTTGCTTTTTAGTGAGTTGATTTAAATTTCCAGAAGTATTAACAAAGCAAAAAGAATGGTTATATTTTTATATCAGAGCATAATTATGGCTAGTAGCTAGCTGTCTAACTTATCTTGCTGTCCCTGGTAGCTGACTATAAGAATAATTCTTATCATTGTGAATATATTTGATTAAAACCCAGAATATTTGAAAACTTCACTTAAGTGTTCTTCCTCTGTGCAGTTGTCATGGTTTAACCTCTGGCTGGCGTTGCCACTTGGCAGCCAAATACCACACAGCTGCTCACTCCCCCTCCCCAGGGAAATGGGGACAAGAATCAGAAAGAAAAGGAAAACTTGCGGGTTGAGATAAAGACAGTTTACCAGGACAGCAAAGGACAAGATAATAATATATATATATATCTTAGTAATGATAATAATAATCTTAAAAACATAGGGACAATAAAATAAACATAGCAAATGACAGAATTTCTCACCACCAGATGACCAACACAGCCCATCCCAAGCAGTGTTTACAGAATGGAACCGAGAGCGATCCTGGAATGATCTCGAGCAGCCAGAGAGCTACCCACTGGCCAACCCCCACTTATCTACTGAGCATGATGTCTACGGTATGGAATACTGCCTTGGACCTGTTTGGGTCAACAGTACTGGCTATACTCCTTCCAGCTTTTTGCACTTGCACACTAGCAAAACCTAGGAAGATGGAAAAATAGTCCTTGATCTCTTAGTAACAACTAATAATACCGGTGTATTATCAACATTCTTCACATACCAAATCTCATAATAAATCAAAACCACAGCAGCTACTGGGACGAAAATTATCTGCATCCCAGCTGAAACCAGGACAGCAATGTTAACAGAAGTGGTGGTGTTTCCAGATTTTTAATGTTTGTTCATCTGAACATTAGTCCATATTCACTCACTAGATATTCCGATGTGTTTATTTAACCATTACTTTTAAATAAAAGTTAGGGGAAAAGCTTAACCTCTCACGAAGATTAAGTGCTAAGTGCTGAGCTTTGATCTTTTTTATATACTTTAATCCAATTAATACATATAATATGAACTGAATGGTGAAATAATTCACCTATACAGACTTCACCCGTGATCTCTCTCGTAGCAAAAGATGATCACCTTCTTTGCTAATGCATTATATATTCTGAGGTTTGCCTTGAGAACATAGTGATGAGTTTGTAGGGATTTAGGCACCACAGTACCTCTGAAGAGCTTGTCCTTTTGCTGTCTTTCTGACAATCTCATTTTAAATATCCTACACGTTAAGGGAAATAAATCGAATGATCTAAAAAAGGACCTTTAGTCACTAACATTTTACGACAAAGATCATAAAGAAGAGAACGAAGACTGAGATATGAAAATAGAAAAGAATACAAGTTATTACATTTTTTACCCGTGTGTCTGAATTTTGTTTGTCTGGCAAGCAGAATCAGATCTTTGATTTCCAACGTATCAGACTCCAGCTGGATCTTATTGCCAGTGAAGTTGAAGTGAAAGAGGCCAGGTGTGGGGAAGGAGGCGAAATTATTCTTTTCCATAGCAAAATTCTAACTACACAATGAAATACCTAGAACAAACTTCCATGTCATGTTTTAAAAAAAATTCTAGACATTTCTTGTGATCCAATAGCTCGAAACTCTTCACAGGAATAACCCATTGGTGTTCTGTTAAATAGGGGCTGTACTGGACTACAGTATATAATCATGTAATCCATCATATTCTAGGGACTGTGCTTACTACATTTGCACCAGTGTCATCATACTACCTATGTACATCTAAATGTCATGTTTTGAAACTTAGGCTTCTTTCAGCTGGTAAAGAACAATCTCCTCATTCTCATCACACACATCATCGCATTGAAAACATCACATCAGTTCCTTTAGTGTCATGGTCTTTGTAGCCCTACATCGACAATCGCAGTCCCTGAAGAAGTTTAGCAATGTTTTAAGTATATTATAGGCATACATCTGAGTATCTCAAGGTCTGTTGTCGCTCATTGCAAGATTAGCTTCATACCAGTCAAAAGAACTGGATAGATATCAGGATAAGCATGGTTGACAGTGTAGTTGTTAGTCTGTGTTCTAACCCAAGCCTTTCTGTCCTGTGGTATATCTCTTGGGCCCTAAACCATTCAAGAAAAAAAGACTAGGCATCACTTAGCAAGCCTGACTGGCAGGTGGGAATCTTGCATGTACATCATTGGAAGACCCAACTTTCCAGCAAGCACTGTGACTTTGGAATTTGAGACAGAATAAAGTCTGAGACACATCAAATATCTCCCCATTTGTCTTATGCCAGTTTCCTTTCCCATTTCGCTGCGCACAGATCCTTCTATTGCTCTAACAGCAGACATCAAGCTGGCTGGGACAGAGCAGCCTGGTCTCTAATTCCCCATCACCTTCAGAAATCATTTGGATACAAATGTACCACTCTCCTTGCTACTAGCCTCCTTGCTATTTGACCTCAGATAAGAGAAAGAAACTGACTGCTTCACTCTTATCCACCCTGTGTCAGGAAATGTCTTTCTAAATCCCTTTCTGCTGGTGGTGAGGAGTATACTACATTTAGCAGCACCAGTGTGGAAATCCAAGGTTCCAAACCTGTATGGGAAAAGACCTGTCTGCTCTTAAGTCTACCGTCATACGCATATATTCCCTGTTATGCCCTCACTGTCCAGTTGTCTTGCTGCAGTCAGCGGGGGGGTGAGGGAAGAGGGGAGGGCATTGCAATTCTGTTCAGCATTTGCCATCAGGCAAAATAGGCAACAACCTGTGCCAAATTCTAAGGTATGTCACATCTTTAGCCCACCACTGGTTCACTCCGTGTAGGTCCTACTGGTCTTCCATGTAACTTGTCATTTTTCTAGATAAGTGTCTTGGCACATTGTCTTTTCCATAAGCAGATAAAAAGCCTGTCTTAGAAATAATGATTCTTGACAAAGCCTGAGCCCTGAAAGTGATCACACACTTAACAGTCCTTGAGGAATTGTCTCCTACTTCAAAGATCCATGGTTTTTGGTTTTGTTTTGTTTTGTTTTGTTTTAAAAAAAAAGGTGGAAAACAAACTCCTCATAATATAGGCAGCTAACAGCCAAGTCCATGGTTTTAGTAGCATCACCAGTTATGCCTTACGCTGCCACCACAATGTCCTTCTGTTATGCTGACTGTCTGGATACTCACGGTCAGTGTGGAATGACTGCTGCATGTTCATCCTTCCTCTGGGCATGGTTGGAAATCCTCTGCTACAACTGGAGGACCTAGAAGTTTTTAAGTCAACTCTTTGTAGCCTAGCCTGCTGAAACAGGGAGAGAGCACTCCAGCCAAACTGCAGCAGTACCTCGGTATTGCCTCTCCCTGCAGTGACTGAACAAACCATGAGATGAGGCTGTTCCCCTTATCACACTGTTTTCAGGCCACATCTTGCTCCTGGACAAGTTACTGCAGGGCATGCAACTACCTATATGAATTGATATCCACATGTGGGAAGCTGATGTTGTGTGGCAGCCCTTCTCCTGAAGAAGTCCATCTGCCAGTGCAAGACTGGGATCAAATACTTGTTTAAATGGCGCATCCACAGTAATCAATGTCTCTGATCTGTGTCTGTGCCTCAGTCTCCTCGATTGATTACATTCTCACTCCTCATCCAGTTTTCTATTTCCAAGATGTAAGAGACAGATCATCAGCACTCAGTTCCTGCTCATGCCCATGCAGTGGGTGACTGCTCTGATCTCTCTGAAGTAGTCCTGGAGCAGGTTGCTTGACATGTTAACTCATGGCCCTGTGAGGATGAGCTAAGGCAGATGGTGGTTTAGCTTAGTCTGCAGCAAGTGGGAGGTTCTTCTGAGTGTCTTCACTGCAGGTCTCTCTAGAAATGTCTCTGTGAACGGAAGTTCAAGAATCTCTTTCCTCTTCTTCCTGTGGGGTGATAAAATCCATCCAGTAAACAGAGATTTTGCATGGGCATCACGTGCTTTTTCCCCAAAACATTTCTGGAGTACCTTTTAGCTGAAGGACAGTATTTGCCTCCCTTGGTACTGCTCCAGTTTTGTTTAAATTTCTCCAGTTTAGTCCTGATGCCAAAATATATCAAGCCCAATACATGCAAAGCTGTGATCCCCACATTCTTCCTCACTGAGGATGAGGGCACAAGTCTGCTTGTGGGACGAGGTGGCATGGGGGGCATATGACACCTTCAGCCTTGCCTGAAGTGTCCATGTACTTTCACATCAGTCTGCTCAAATGGTGGGAGGACACCTTAGGGTCAACTCAAATGCAGGATTTCTTTGCAGAGTGCATAAGGGCCAATGGATCAAGGAGATAGTTTCTTGGCCACGTTGCCTTTGACACAGGCTTTTTGACTGTACCCAAGATCTTCAGTAGGAAAACAGGTGATTAGGAGGGAACTGTCTGATCCCCTCCACATTTTAGTGTACAGACTTCTCGTTTAAGGGACTATAACCTTTATTGTACAACTTTTTATTTCTTGTCCTCCTGGAGGGTAAGAGGGTCTGGAGGAAGAAAGGTTGGTTGGTTTCTACTGCCCCTCAGTTGGCTTTGCAATCTATTATGCACTAAATAAGAGAGGATCTTTCTCTTGTTATAGAGAAAGCGAGGGGAAGGGGGAAAAAAAAAGTATTTTCTTTGTTTGAAAACTGTAGCAGATGTCTGTGGCAATAAAAAGGCAATTATACTCGTATTATCATGAGAATTTCCAGCAGGAAATCTTGACAAACTCAAAGTTTACTTAACTGAGATAAATACAGTAGATAAATAGCAAACTGAATTTAGTTTACTCTTGTACACAGGTGTACTACACATTTCCTCAAGCCATGATTCACAGCCATAACCTTTCCTAGTCACAGACACAGCAAGATATGTCAGCAGTAGGAATGGGCTTATGTTATAAAATACAGCTATAGATCCAAACTTTCTGCAAAGTTTTGGTGTATTTGGAGCTGATAAATAGGCTTGGGCTCATTTTTGTATCTCTGATGGGGAAGAAACAAAAGGCTCAATTTGTTTTTCACCCTAGACATTCTATGCTGCACTGAGGATGCAGGTTTTTGATTGAAAATATCTATAGGGTATCTTCCACTGGCACAGAGCACATGGCACAGCTAAGAATTGATTTCTTCCCCCTCTTACAGCAGCCTGGGAAGCAGCTACTCTCTCAGGCTGCTCTGATTTATACAGAGAGCAAGGTAGACTCTGGCAGCATTTAAAATCTGGGAGGCCCACAGGTAGCATGAGTGCAGTAATATAAATAAGGGGTAATACTCTGGGAATTTAGAGAGTTCTGCTCTTGGAGTAAGAATGCCAAGCAGTACTTCAAGAAAAATTATTTGTTCAATATTGTTTCCAGGCAGGCAAGCAAAAAAAATATATAAAAGCCAGCTGTACTCTGTTTTACTAGTCAATTCAACTAGAAAATCACTAGGTATCTTTCTGATGACACACCAAATTCTTCTTACAATTTTAAGTTTGTTGAACTAGTTCTTTTCACGTCAGTGAGACTCCATTTATATTTCAAGGGTAGCCTTAGCTTGTAAAATCAAATTTGAAGGAGGCTATTTAGGCTTTCCCTTTTCATTCTTATCAAAGAGCAGCTCAGAAATGTGTGTGCTGTTTACTGGTTATGGTGCTGTGATACAGATTTATCCTCTGAATATGTTGAGAGCAGAAAAGCCATTGACTTTAGGACCATTGCTGAATTATTGAATAATAGTTTTATTATTATAATAACCAACTACTGTAGAATTATTAAGTTCACTGCACATGAATATCCAGTCTTCTCAGCTATCTTCTAACAGATCAAGTCGTATTCAAAAAGTAAAGACTTTTGCTTAGATGGAAAAAAAAAAACAAACCTTTTTATGGTAACTTAGAAGGTATAGCACTTCAATAAAATATGCAGACTGTTGGAAGACTTGTTTTGTCAACAACTTAATCTTGTTTGAAATATAGCATTCTGTACCACTTTAAAAGACTACAGACAGATTGTTACTGTTGTAATGGACCATATTAGAAAGGATGGGACATCAGGACTGCCATCCAACATTTCTTTTTGTTGTTCAATATGTATAAGTGTACCTACAACTCTGTTCTTTAGATCCTCAGATGCTGCCAAACTGCGTGCAAGGATTTTAAGCCACCTCAGTATCTGCCCTCTTCTCAAGGGAGTTGTTTGGCTATTGGAAGAAGCGTAAATCAGAACAATCTAAAGTCTATTCTGTCTTACGGCAACTACTGTCATCACACTGTTCCTGTAATTAGGAGTTACTAATCATAAAGATCTTCCTTCCATATTCGCTTTTGCCACTTAACTGCGTGTCCTATACCACCCGCAAGGGAAAATAGCAGAGGGGCGTCTTTATTCATGTTAGAATTCCCCTGCATGAGGAGAATCTCCAAATGGCCTTTTAAGGTAGCCTTTTGCTAATTGAGAAAATAGGCCTGGAAGAAACCTTGAAGTTTGATCAACACCCTAACCTGAGATGGGACCAGCTGAGTGTTGACTGTTGTTTGCCACATCCTAGCAAGAAGGGATGGTATAGCCATACTCCCGTGAGACTGAATCACCCTGTTGAACACCAGCCTTAATATTTGGTTTAATTTCTTTGTTAGATATTGCTCTCTTCTCAGATTGTGGTTGTCTTTAAATTGCTGTGCACAATGGACCAAATAAACCCTCACTCAAGGTACTCCACAATATAACTTGTATAACTGCCATATATTGAAGGAAACTCAGCTAACCAGAGCAATGCAAGTGATAATATATACTGCAATTATTCTTAAAACCAGCAATAGACTGAAAAGTGCATGTTAAACAAGCTGGAAGAATAAATATAGTTTAGAAAATTTGACATTTATTTATTGATGTTCTGTGTGTAATAAGTAGTGTATCATTAACTATTCATAGCCACTTATCCATGTAGATCTGCAAAAACAAACAGCAAGAAAACCCAAACAGAACTCACAAGTGTTTCTCTCTCTCAACTTGTACGTGCTTGCTCACATTGTTTCTCTTTTTATCATAATAGACTGGGAAAAAAGTGTCAATCCCAGGACTGGTTGCCAAGGCCCGCTTGCATGACTGAACTGCATGTTCCACCCCTCTTATGAGGAAGAAGCTGTTGAACTCACCGTAAACTATGTGGAAGGGAGAGAGTATAGAGACACATAGAATATAGTTCAGGCTTTCAAAAGGAATGAGCAAGTGGGCACTAGACAGAAAAAAAAGGCAAAAAAAAAAAAAAAGTTGTGGCAAAGGCCACAATTGTGTTACTGAAGCAGGAAAGATAACAGGAATCAATATCGCAGTGAATAACAGTGGGCTCTGTAATGCTAAAAAGGACAAACAAACCCAACCAGAACACAAAGAGACAAACAAAGCAACCTTTCCACGACACCTACTGCTATGATCTGAAAAGGAAAACTTCCCTCCTCTCCCCAAACTTCGACCACTGTAATGTGAGATATGAACAGTACTCACCCACCAGGCATCTGAGGACTTGGATCTCCCAGGGGACATGGATGCCCCCTGCAACCCTTCCTGCTTGGATGGTCTTTGGCAGCAGGACTTCTGTTTTGTCCCCAGTTACAGCATACATCCACTTACTGGGGCTGCTGATCGGTGTGACAGTGGCGAAGGAGTAAGAAAACTTTTTCTCTTTAAGGCCCTAGGGAAGGACAATGAACACTGGCCCAACTCCTTACCTACAGCACAGGTAGACATGGGATTTAAGCTGCTTCTCCCCTTCCTTGAATTTCTAAGAGTCTCTGGCCATTGCCCAGGTTCTCAGCCTAACCTTAAAGCTGTTCTACAGTAGCTCTGCTGCCTGCGAGATGCTGCTGCTGTGCACCCTGCAGAACAGCATGATCCTGGCATCCACACACTGGGCTTGGGAAGCAGATGCTGCGGATTCAACTTTACGAGCTAACCGCTGAGGATCGGATTTATGGTATCTGTTCTCCACACAAACATGGCATGGACCAAAATGTGCCTCAGAATTTATGTCTGAGTTTACCCAGCATCACAGCAAAAGAGTATCTGCTCCCTGCTTTCCCAGCTCTGGAGCCCAGCAGTGCTCAGAAGATGGGTGCACAGGTGTATTGCCTAAAGATCCAAACATGGCCCTCTATTTTTGGTGGTGTGAGGCAAAACAGAAGGAAAGCCAGCAAAATTGTCAGGGAACAGATTGTAAAAGCATGTTTAATTTTGTTTGCAAGAGAAACAATTGGTAGTAGCTAAAACCATGCAAGTTGTAATTTCTAGTACATTACTGCTAATTAGTAAATGTATTATAGCCTAATTTGATCTCTCAGAGAAGGCGCTTTTTAAGAAAAATATGTTTTCTGTGAAGTGATCAAACAGGCAGGAGGCTATTGTCGGGAGGTTATTCTTCTTTTTTTGCTACTGAAGCACAGTGCTCTTATTTTACATCCATGGAATCTGTTACTGGCCTTTTCCCTAGCTCTTTCAACTTTCTTCCTCCTTTCAGGAAAAGTTATTCTCTGCTCCTCATCTGCTGGTCTTGTTATTGTGCAAATAGCAAATAATATAGCAAATAAGTTATATAGCAAAAGTTATATAGCAAATAATTCTGCTCTATTGGAGTATGGAATGGATGGTATACCAGTGAGAGCAGAAGTTTTGAGCCATGCTCTAAGTGCTTATTCCCAGTTTCATCTCACAGTACAAATCATGAAGTTTCCCTCTCTCCCCTTCCATCTCTTTTGAGGCTATGCTTGGCAGCATGCTTTCGTCTCACAGTTTGTGGGACTTTGCTACATCAAGGCAACCAAGTTGGTGATCGTTCTCATCTCATTCCCATACTAGTTTTCCCCTAGGACTGCCTCAGTGAAGTCATAATCTACGACTTCATGCACTTTAATGTGTATCCTTATGTCATTCTTACTGTGCAATCCAGTGCTGTTAACGCAGTTTTTTGAGTGACTTCTAGACTTGAAAGTTTTTCAAGCCTCTTGTCTTCTTGAACTGTGTTAGTAAACAGCTGCTAAGGGAGGAAGATTGCTTTGGTATTTTAAAAATCATGTTTTGCTTTTGATCAGGCAGCTGTTTAAGATGTTTCCAGAGGCTCCATTTTTTGTGCTGCCTTTTGGTGGAGACAAACCCCTATCAATAAGTGCTCTTTATGTATTGAAAAGCATATTTTTCCAGTTTCTGCCTTAAGTGATTTTATCTGCACTTAAAACACACAAATGTATGCATGTGCAGGCACACACAGCCCCAAGAACAGCAAGAACCAAGAAAAGTATAGAAATTACTTACTGCATATCTGTTTCACTAGAGTAGATATTGGGTAAATTTTTATTTGTGATTCAAATAGTTTTGAATTCAATTGGATTACTTGCAAAGGTGAGGTTCGTAAGGGATGGAAGCTTATAGAGGTTTGGACCTCCAGATTTGCTTTAGTTCTGTTTTTCCTGTGTAAAATATTGCTTAATTTTAAAAAAGTATGCAGCAAACTAAAATATCAGAAAAATAACTTCCCCTAATAGCATCATTCTTACTTAGTCATTTTTTTTTTAATGTTTTTTAGCAGTATTGACTTCTTTTCTGAAAGACTTGCTCTGATTTTACACAGAACTAAAATCAAGTCCCTCAGGCTTTAACTGTGAAGCTGGAGAAGCTTATTAGGATTTTTAACATTCCAAGTTGCTTTCTGAACAGATTGCACCAGCTAGTTGATGAAACTTGAGCTAATTACTCTAATGCTGACAAATGCACTAGCACAAAAAAAAAGTCACATTAAAAAAAAAAAATTACACCTCTTCAAGTAATGCTAAGTAGATTCAGTGATTTATAGGTGTAATAGAGATATTTTTGCAAAGGTTTCTTTAGGAAGAGAAGAAAGGAAAAAAAAAAAACCAAACCAAATCAAAACAAGCCCAAACCAAACTACTATTTATAAACAAAAAAAATATGCCATCACTGATCATTGGACAATTAATGTTAATGAAAAATGGTAGGATTTTTTTAGGATTTTGGAAAATTGAAACAAATCCATTTGACAGCTGGTAGGGTGAGAAACTGCCTTCACAAAGCAGTCTTGCGGTATTAGGGGGCACTGAGAATTTCTACAGAGCCTCTCAGTCTGTAGCATCGTACTCGGGGTAACTGAGTCATGATCACTGAGCACAGCCACCAGCTCCACAGAGTTCTGTGTACCAGGTTGGCTGGTACACCTTGAATTTCCTGAACTTCCATTACCAGAGATAGGTGAGCTTAACCTACAAAGTAGAGAGGAGTTACACTGAAAGCCTCTCTGCACTTTAGCAGCAAACAAACTATCTGATCTATAGATTTGGTTAAATCCAGCCTTGGAATAGCTATATTAAAATTGAGAGAGACCTGTAACTCCTGAAGTAAGGATAAATCCAGGCTTGTACTCATAATTTTTTTTTTTAATTTGTGCTTGACTATGTAGATGCACACTCATAAATGGAAGGGAAGAAACTAGTAAGGATAGCGTACTATGACATGCTTATTTTAAAGAAAGTTTTGCAAGAAACGTATAAATTTGAAAACATGAATATGCACTGGGTGTAATTCAAACACCCTTAACCCTGCCCAAATTTTGCTTGTCAAAGAACAACTAAAACACTTAACTAATTGCTGATATTTCCATTCAGTACTTTTTAATTTAAATGGAAGCAGTGTGACTATGACATGAAGGTTTCCTGCCATTTAAACTTACTATGCCTCAGAGAGAAATGTACTGTCTTCTCTTCCTTTTTTTTTTACTATTTACTTAATAGTTTTGACCTTTCAGCCAATTGTCCTTATCCGTCATTACAGTGCATGATCAATCATTTCATGCCTTGTCATCTATAAAATACCAGCAAGAGGGAAAAGTTCTATGTTCTATTGCTTTTCTTGAGATTTTTTTTTTAATCAGAGTTTCTTTCTGTTTATTAGTAAGAAGAAAAAAAAAGGTGCTTAAAGTTACACTGGTTTAATCAACATCGCGGATTTCATGAGTGCAAAGGGATGAGTTCACAGGATTATTATCATTTTATTTGTTAATGCTGATATTGGTTAATGGCCAGCACTTTAAAATGCATCAAACAAGCCATCTTTGTATGTAACTACTTCACATTTCAAATTGAGGCCTTAGAACAGCCCGCAGTTCTCAAAAAGGCCTTTTTGGCTTTGGTGTGGCGATACGTAAACATACCTAATGTTTCTTTTTCTAGAAACAGTGTGTAGGCTGCTTCCCAGAGGAGCACTCTGCTATGTTCCAGTGAGCAGTATAGAAAAGGCTGCTGGCTTATCCCTACTGTTATGGAAGCACAGCACAATGCTGCTTGTGATGAGGGTTAAGTGATTTAGGATCTGAAATACTTTTGGAAACCATGCTTTCTGCTTCTCTTGTCCTAATTTTCCTGATTATAAACCAGCGATAATAGCACTTCTTGACTTCCCATGGGGTATTGAGATGATGAGCACATGAAAGATTGAGAGAACTGTAGCTGCTGCGTGGTGACCCAGTAATGGGGTCACCTAAAGTACCCTTAGGTAAACAACTTCATCAAAAACATCCACTTGCATCCCTAAACTCAGAAATGTCAAGTATATGTTTAAAGACTTCTCAAATGGTTTGTATGTCAGTTTTTAACAGGATGAGGAGTTCTTTTGTGTTGTTATTTCAGGGATTCAGAGTAGTCATGCAAATGATTTGGAGAGAATGAGAGAACATCAGACAGAGTAAGAAAGAAGACCAAACATGTAACAAACTTCAGGCATGTATTATTTGTGTGATTATTTGGCATTCCTTCTTAACTGAAACAAGTTAGTCTCCCTAGTGCCTGTGAACACCAAGGACATCCTTCATTAGCTAAGCCTTTAAAGTACCTTGGTTTTATTTGGCATAATTGGAGTTGTTCGATCAACAGTTTTTCTGTGATCCTAACACAGAGCATCAAAAGGCTAATATAAAGAAAGGTGAAGATACAAACATACTACTAAGGTTTGGGACTTGTAAGGCAAGTTTTGCACAGCTCTAGTTGTAATTCTTTAAAATATACATATGTCCCTTTGATGTTGTAGCGAAGGAGAAGTCAGACATAATACTAGCAACTTACTTGCTGTTCACCGCTGAAGCCAATGAGCAGTACAGAAACAGAGAAGCGTGCTTTGAAGTGCTTGGTGTTACACAGGAAAACATGCACTTCAATGAAAATGTACCATGTGTAGGAGACTGCTGTTGGGAGGAACTTTAAAGTCAAAAGAAGAGTGGGAGCCAAAAAGTTCACCTTCGGGTTTGGATCTGAACCTTCTTGAAGCTTGTGGGAATACTTATATCCTCATCCAGTGTGACTGATAGAAAGGAGCAAAATTTGAAGTCTGAGGTCCAAATCAAAACTTTCAAGGACGATAGATTTGTCTTTGCAGTTCTAGTCCAATTTTGGTC
Organism: Ardeotis arabs; assembly: GCA_011801015.1. Lineage (NCBI taxonomy): Eukaryota > Metazoa > Chordata > Aves > Otidiformes > Otididae > Ardeotis > Ardeotis arabs. The sequence continues at coordinate 19,385 of JAAGAY010137019.1, read as the reverse complement.
TCTAATACCTTGCTCTTGAATGGCTTTTCAGCAATGCAGTTCAAAGGGGTCTGTAAAAATGGAGGGGAGAATTGTATAATTAACTTTATTTTGCAGAACAGAATCCAAGGCAGAAAGCAATGGTTCCAAGGAGGTGGCTTGTGCATGCTCCCCCAGAAAGCAATGTCGGAGGGAGATGACTTGTGTGTGCTCCCTCAGCTCTCTGGTGGTACAGGTAGGTCTGCGCCCCTCCTGTTCTACTCAGAAGGGCAGAGTACTGCTAAAGTCATTGTCTCTTAATGGGGTTAGTTCTCTTCAGCTGACTATATACTTAATAAGATTTATATTAAAAAGCCTAATGCATATGGAACACAGGAAAATTAATGCAGGTGAAGTGAATGCACAATGTCCATTGTCCACTGATCAAAAAAGCAAACCCATTTTTTTTCAGATGATATTACTCCTTCTCCAAGAAGGGTCATCCTTCATAGTATTGTTCTGGTCTTTTATTAGTATTTCTGAAATCAAGTGCCTGATTCTTTATATTATACTGCACTTTGTACTGTTACTTATAGCACTGCAGCATGTTAACAAATAAGAACAGGACTTCCACATGATGGGACAACAGGCCTTTTGTGTAATTTTCACACGGCATCTCCCACCAGTTTGTGCAGTGGGAGGTCTGAAAAACTTGATATTCTTCTGTCTGGGGGAGGGGGATCCCATCATTTTACAGTCTTTGTAAAATGAATAAAACTTGGTCTAGAAGACACTTTCCCAGTCTTCCAGTCTTCCCTTTCCCAACTCCCAAGACACATTAAGACTTCACAGTGCTTGGCAGTTGGATGTGGTCTTGCTAACACATGCTTATTTTCATACAATCCACATATTTGGCAACTATCAGAAAATGCACACAAGTACTTGGATATCTCACTGAAAAATGGAGGCTTCCTCTGGCCCAGTGTTCAGCCCCTGGCAAAGGCCATGAATGGTGAAGCACTTACTGATATGTCTCCCATTTTGCCCTCCCAGATGATTCAAGCCTTCATGAGCCTGAGACTGTGCATCTTTAATAGTCCCTGATTGCTAATGACAAAAAGTTTGGAAAGGTTAAACAAATTAATGTGAGGAGAAGAAAAAAAAGCACCAAAACCAATGTCTTGTGCCAGTGAGTAGTTTATTTTGTGGGGAGAGGTAAAAAAAAAAAAAAAAAAAAAAAAAACCACCAGCAAAAAATAAAGAAACTTTCTTTTTAAGACAATGTCATTCAATTTCTCTCAGCTCAAACTGAGAAATTGTGAACAATCATTGCCTACTCACTTTGTTTGTGCCTTTCATGCTGTTTATTGCCTCGTCTCTGACACCTCTCCCTTTATGAAGAATCCCATTGAATTGCTCCTTGGACAGAAGCTGTGCAACCTCTGCTACTCCTTATTGCCTTCCTGTCATAACTTTTTTGTAATTCTGTTATATCTTTGTTGAGTGAGGAGACTGGAACTGCCCAGATTATTTGAGATGTGACTGCACAGTGCATTTGTACTGTGTCATGACAATGTTTTTGGGTTTATTTGCTGTTCCTTCCCTACTCATTCTTAACATTGTCTGCTTGTTTGATCACTAGTAGGCTCTGAGGTGGCTTATTTACAGAACTACCTAAAACAGCTCCAAGATCCTGTGCCTTAATGGTAATAGCTAGCATACAGTCACTGTGAGATGAGGGAATGTCTTATTTTTCACCTTGTGCACCGAATTTAATTTGCTATTTCATTATGTTTATATGTTACTATTATTAAATTCTTTTACAAATCTTTACAACTGAATTTTGATTTTGCTAGCTCTCAATTCGGTACTGCCAGCAAGTCGTATTTGCGATGAACACTCTTTGTCATCACTATTTACCCTCACCTCCAAATCTCTTATGTAGAGGGCAAGCAGCCAGATCTGCCATGTCAGTGGTGAGCTCCTGCCTTGTCCTCTCTCTACCATACGTAGCTGAACTTCAACCCACAGATGCACAGGGTGGGTGCTGAGACAAACCATGCTGTTTGGTTTCTTTTCGAATTTTCTCACCTATTGTGTCAAATAGCTGGTCCAGCTATTTGATGTCATCACAGACTTTCTGGCCTTTAATGCTTACTCCTGTTTTCATTAGGACCACCTATTCCTGCTTACTTAGTCTGTGAATAGTCACCACAGAGTTAATTTACATCTTAGCACTAATGAAAGGATTTAAATTTCTAATGGGAGAATGGGAAATAATAATGATTTTTTTTTTCCTCTCAGTTACTTCTTGTGCTTAAAAAGCAAAATTTACATCTCTAGTTAGAAAAGATTAGATGCTTTCACTTCTTGTTGGGCTGGGTTTTTTTCATGCACTAGCAAAATGCTATAATGTTTGATTTGTAAAACCTTCTGGAGAAATGTATTTGTATATATATCCATTAGAGGCACCTTTCTGGGGAAGGAAAAAAAAAAAGAAAAAAAAAACCACAGATCTTGAGTTTGAAAGGGTTTCTTTTGGGACTAATTTACAATTCTACTTGTTAATCTGTTTAAGTAATATACACAGATGGTGGGAGAACTATACAAAGATAATGGATAAACTAGCAAGAGGGGGGCTGTTTTGAAAGAAAAGGCAACCTCAACATTTTTATCTAATCGATATCAAAGTTATAAGTCAGCTAAGCCTTATGTCCCCAGCCAAATGACTGAGCATAAGTGTATTTTTGTATGGCTCTTTAATGTTAAGTGACAAGGAAAGGCAGCCACTTAAAAGTATTTGACATTCATAAGCATCCAAAAGACTTTCTGTCATCTTCTATTTATTCATTCACTAGACTAGAAAAAGCTATAGTGCTTTGTCTTTTCCCTTTATTTCAGGGCAACAGTCAATGCATCTGGTGTCAAACCTTAGCTCTTCTCATCTGTGCATCATGGTGTCCATATCCCTTGCTTCTCTTTCTCTCTACTGTCACCAAGCAGCATTTCTGTGCCCATTAACAGCGAGGAGTGCTGCATCTGGAACTTCCAGTTCCCAGTCTGAAAGGATTAAAGGGACATCAAGTGCGCTCCTGCCTCTCCTGAAGTCCCTTTTCAGCAGAAGCAGAATCAGACTAAGTGCCAATCGAAAATTGTCTGGAAAAAAATACCCAACTTAATTTTAACTGCTTTATTTTATATGTTTGCTTTAAGAGAATTTTGGGTGCTTTTCTGACATAACACAGGAAGCTTTTAATTAAAAAAAATATTGATCGTGTTCTTCAACACTTTGAATTTCAGGCAGTATGCACTTACTTTGTGTGTTCAGCTTTGCATGTAAAATGTATGCAGGTTGCCTGTAACATTCAGAGTAGAGTACAGGAATAGGTTTCTTTGAAAGTAAAAGAAACAGTCTTCTTTCTTAAAAATGTTTTATATAATCAATTTTTATGTTTAATTAAGTCTGTCCAAGAGTATTTAGGCTGCTAAGATACTAAGGTAATTGTCTTGGAATACTTTTAAGATTTTGCCATAAAGAAATAAAAATATGTTATCTTGAAATGGAGATGTTTTTTTTTTTAAAAAAAAAGCTTGCAGGGAAAGCAACAGAAAATTTCCTGAAGTGTTCTAAATAGTGTTACTGGCACACTAAACAAAAAAAAACCCCTTTGCACTGTTACCCATAACCAAATAAAAAGGCTTCTGCAAGTCAGTATGTCTTGACTCTTTTTAAGTTGATCTCCCGAAATACTTAAGCTTCTGAATTCCTATCTGTCTATGTCTGACAATAACTATTGAACACATTGTCTAATTTTAACCATGTTGCAGAAAGGAAGAGTTTCAAGGACATTTTTTTGTCCCTACAAGTTTCAAGAAAGTGCACTGAGTCCCACAAGTGTCTCTATCATGGAAACACTGCAATGGGAACTTCAGCTTTACTAGCCCCTAGAGAATTAATACCTGGAAGAGTTGGAGGACTGAGTCAACCACGGGAAAAAAAAGACTAACTTCCCTTTGTACCACACTAGATGAAAGAACCCAAACACAGTACATGAAACCACACAAAATGGAGCCACACAAGGTCTACCCTGTGCTGCTGCTCTTGTGACGGTTATTTTAGGACTCAGGATTTTTTTTTTTTTTTAATTAAAGGGGTAAATATTTCAGCAGCTTACAAGATAGCACTAGAGGAAGGGAGGCCAAATGTTATCTGTTCTCTACTGTGGTTTTTTATCCTCTTCTGTCAGAAGAAGAGAAAATCAAAGTTCCGTGGGATTCCTTAGTGTCTGTGGAAAATTGTTGCTGGCCCACTTTTCTTGCTGTCTCCTTCTGCAGGTTGTCATAACAGAAATCTCCTCTTTTTCTTCTGAAGAGAAAGAAAGCACAGCCAGGGCTACTCAACTGCAGGATTGTACAAGAAGGCAAAAACATGTGGCACTGATCAAGGATGCAGGGGACAGGAATATTCAAGTAATCTGTGCGTATCTCCCATTGTACTTACTGCTGCAGGTTCTCAGGCATCACTGTGCAATAATACATTTAAGTATCTCACTCCTGAGATGGACAGGAGCCAGTGCTTCATGAGAAAAAAAAAGGAAAACTAATAGGTGTTCTTCCAGCTCATGCAATAGAAGTGGTATAATGATGCTTCCTTTTGTAATTACTCATATTAGTGTGTCAAATGTCAGGTTAATATTACAAGCAACATATTAACAGCCAGAGCCACACTTTCTTACTAACCTCTGCATTTCAGTGTTTACAGTGTGTGTGACACCTCCTTTTGTAAGCACACAAAGCATAATTTAGCAACATGCAGCAGGTCAGTTAAGGCCCACATAACCAAATTGTGTGAGCAGACAGTTTGCTTATGTACACGCGCTGTACATGCCTGTAGTTAAATTCTGTCATGTATATTTAATTTCAGCCTCAGCCTAAACATACTGCTTTGGACCTGGGAAAAACAGGAGTTTAACAGTGGAAGTGCTACTGATGACACTGCTGCAGTTGCAAATGACGTCGTTTTAATAGCTTTCAGTCTTGGGTTGAAGAGATCTGATTGAAAATCCGATACAAGCATATATGGAGAATTCCAGGTTCCCCAGTTGCCTTGAAGTTAAGTGGAGTGGGCACTTGATTATTATGAAGGCTAGAATTGGATTGAAGAATCATACTTAAAGGTGTAATAGAGCTCAGAAAGTGTCAGACCTTAGAAGTACCTAGCCGTTGATTGTAGCAGCTGGAAGTGATTTAACAAGTACTTGAGGTGACAGAATCAAATGCTCAGTGTGATGAATGGGCTGTTTCAATATAGCAAATGATTTTGCTCTTTAAAAATCAGAATTAAACAGTTTGTTTTTTGTGAGGAGTTAGATCACAGAGCAATGAAGTGTATGTGTGCCTGTGCTCAGGGATATAGCATTTCATGTTAATCTTGTCTTTATAATAATAACATGTTTACTTATTTCTGAATTTACTGCTATGCACTGGTCCTTCTCTAGGGGTGGGAAGCTTCTATTTTATGCATGATGGTGTCCTAAGAAGCTGAAATAGTGTGACCTAAGTAGAACAGCTCTATTCCTTAGTGAATTATAAGATGAAAAATACATTTGCAAAATAATGTTATCAGCCAAATTCAAGAGGCAAATAACTTCAAATATCTGTGTCATAATAATATTTGGCAATTGGGTATTTGGGTGAATGTATACAGAAGTGGATGTAGAGTTGGGAGGACATTCCTCAGATTCATGGAAGGGAGGGGAGGTCTTGTCCAAGTAGCACCCCATGTTCGCTTGACATTGTCGCATCTATGATTGAGACATCCTATCTTAAAAGAAGTTCCACCCCACTTTGCACTCCCACAGCACAGCAGGAAGATTTGTTCCTCCATTCACACTGACCAAGACTTCAGTCCTTATCTTCCCTATTATAGAAAAAGGAAAACCCACACACCCAAGCCGTCCTTAAAAGTGAAGTCAAACTTGAACCCATAGCTATTCAGTGAGCAGAACAGTTAATTAGAATGTTAAGATGTCTTGCATTTTTGTATAGGAAAGGAAAAGTGCAGAAAGGAAATTAATGTTTATTTTTGGTCTTGATACGGATCAGAATTACTTTGACTGTTATTGCTCTGCTGTTCCTGAGGTTCAGTTTTGAATGTGCTAGGTAAGGTACACAACCAGTCCCAAGGGACAAACAGGAGAAGTTGCATTTTTAGGATCAATGCTTTAGCATAACAACTCTGGAAATATCTTTGGATATCAAGGATGACTTTGCGTTGAAGTGGAACCACACATACATAATTTGTTTACTACCCATTGTAATCCAGCATGGGATCTAAAAGGGTTGCAGAAGGCTGAGGGTTCTTGTAGGGCACTTGACTGTGATTGCTTTAGGGATAACCAGTTGGCAGTAAATGATCTTCACGTTTCCTTTTGCTTCTCCTAGTCAGTAATGAGACAGATGCTGATCTTTGAGCAGACTCTGAGCTCCAGCATTTGGATGGATCCAGCCTGGGCTCACAAGTTCTTGATGTCGCCTCTCTAACTTGCATCTTTTGGGTTGTATATTGACTGCTGACCTGAGTATTGCTAAGCAGAGAGAGCAAATCTCTGTAGATTCAAAGTTTTCCAAGTCAGTACTGTAAAGCCTCTGATTTGATTATTCCCCAATATTCTTCTTTAAATCATGAAATACCTCTTGATCCCTGGTCTACCATGCTCAGAACTCTCAGGTGCTTTCTTCTCTTGTACATGAGACAGCACGACATCCATGCAGAGAGTGGGAAAAGTCTGGCGCATCAGGTTGTTTGATAGGGCAAGGCCCTCTGTCCTAGACCAGAGCACCCCTCCACACAGGATCTTCCTCTTTCTCCAAAAGAAGCAAACACCACTGCTTCTCTTTTGCTATTTGGCTTCACATCCCAAACACACCTGGTGTGTGGCCATACATTTACAAGCAGAAAGCTGATACAGTTCCCAAAACTGTAGATTCAAATACAGCAGAGCATCTCCTAAGCAAAGAGATATTATAGAAAAATCAAGGATAGAAGGAATTTCACCAAGTCTAACCCTCTCTGGAGGGGAAAGTGAACTTCAGCATTAGGTCAAAGTTAGATTCAGGTATACAAAAGAATTGGGTCACAGTGATGCTAGGAAACTGTTCTGTTTAAGTTAGTGAAATGCCACTACTGGTGGTATATTCATAGGTGCTACCTTCCAGTATCTGAAAAACATGTGTTGTTACACCTCACACAGAACTAAAAAACAGGTTTGAAATGAATATTTTTTTCTTCAGAGATATTTGCATAATTACACAGAGTGTGAATGTTAATGAAGAGCTAGTAATAAAACTGGATGAATTAGCATGACTGAGTGACTTAACGCAATCCTGTTGATCATAGTGTTAGGGGTGGCTTGCATTTTGCCAGACCTTTTTTTTAGTAATCTCTTGCAATTGCACATTTGAATTTGAACTTTCATTAATTATAGCTTTATTTCATGAACATGAAACTTCATTGACTTAAGTGTTTACATCAGTAGAACACCTATTCTAAAATATGTGCACCTGACAAAATTGTTAATGAACACCTCACTACCACCTTCAACATGAGTACATTACTGATACTTCAGTTAAGGGAAGATACATTTTCCTTTTTTAAATACTTAGTATGCATTTTTGTATGCTTTTAACTTGCAGGCTAAATTCTTTTTTTTCTTTCATAAATAGAAATAGCAAAGTGTGTAATCTTGGGAAGAGAAAAATAGATGTAGAAGCAGGATACTCCTTCAATAACAACATTATCCCTCTTCGATCTCAGCTCCTGATACTGTTTTTTACTGGTCTGCAGGTGAGTTGGTTACCTCACCTCTGATACAGTCAGGTAGGTGAGGTGTGCAAGGACATGTTAGCTATGCCAAATCACTTTGTGTTGAAGAGGCGGCACTTGCAGGTTTTGTGCTTCTGACTCTATTGAGGGGGTAATCATTGGAAGGTAGTGAGTGCTAGATTTAGGGTGAAGTAATGTCTTAAAAAATCTCAGCAGGAATATATCTGTCAAATCAATTGGGCACTGATGGCTTTGGTTCTTAGGTATACATAAACCCCAATGTTTTCAGTGGAGCTTGATCATGGGGTCCATAATCTCAGGAAAAGTCAATGTTGTGTCCCTTTACCTGCTTAAACATGACTGGAAATACCACAAAGCACCAGCATCTATCGTTAGATGATGAAATAACTTAGACTTCCCTCCCCCACCCCTGCCCCCTCAAAAAACTTACCCTTAAGCTAATAATGGCAACTGGGACAGGGAAAAAAAAGAAGATTTCGTTATATGTTTGAAATTTCTACTGTCATAATCACTTTGGCAGAGAAATGCTAGAAGGTTTGATATCAAGTTTGTATGAAGGATATCTTTGCTCAGACACTGCATAAGTTATTTCAGTCAGAAGTGAGGTTTTTGGACAGTTTTCTCACTCTACTTTTTTGAGATTCTTCATATTGTCCCATTTATAGGACTGGAATACTGAGATCATCAGTCCCTGAAGCTAACTGCTAAATATTCAAGCACAAAGAAAAATGCTGAAACTTAACAGTGAGAGCATTCCTTCCTTGTTCCCATTCTGCCTCCAAAGATGGAACAGGCAAGGAGATATGTATCAGATAAGGCTTTTATTAAATTAACTTACAATGATAATTTAACAGTGAATATGTATATAAAATATATCATATAATATTATATAATATATAGTAAATATATAAATATACATAGTAGAACAAAACTAGAGATTTTAGTAAACAATGTGACCCAGTAGAGGATTTCATTAAAATATATGGAAGATAAGCTTATAGCTCATGGGTGATTTGAAGTGAAAACCTTCATAGGTGTATTGGAAGAAAATTGAAATTACACTACGGAGTTTAACAGGCAGAAATATGTATATTATAGTACATACAGCCTGTGAGATTAATACTGTCAGAAAGTCACATGCAAGGGCGAAGCCAGTTTGAAGTGAAGTTGAAGTAAAGTTGGCAGGCCATACATTTTTTTGACAGCAAAATAAATAAAACATTTTGTATGGTTAATGCACTGTAAAATAGCCAAGTCCATACTGAATACCAGGAATTAAGAGATTCCCTTCTGCCTAGTCAGTGTATCTGAGCACTCATAAAGTGTTATTTGTAGAAACAGATGAGCCAAGCTGGTTTAGGAATACTCTAGTTTCTAAGAAAATAGGTGAAGGCACCCCAGTTCAAAGCAGAGCATCCTCATTTAGAGCTCTGCTAATCAACAACACAGGTAGAATTCTGCCCCAGAGCAGACACAGTGCTCTCTACATTAAAAAACAAAAATAGGACTTTTTTAATGTAGAGAGTGTTTTCTTCTGGGTTTTTGAGCCAAACTTCATGTCTTTTCTCATCTGGTATAAATCTATGCCAATAAATGATCATAATATTGCAACTCTTGAAGATGCTGTTGTCAAATACAAATATGGAAAGAACACAGGAGAGAGAGAAAGACAATGGGGTCTAAGTTTAGGAATTTAACCAGGGAGCGTAAGTCTGTTTTAACAATGGAAAACCTAGGAGTCAGTTTTTCTCCCTGTGAATCTCTGCCTGTCTTGATCTTATAACGTATTTCTACAAAATAATTTTCATTGTTGACATGTAGTGTATCCTCATAGATTTTTCAACTGTTACTACTTTTACCACAGATTATTATTTACCTCTGTATTTTTATTCCCAGTTCAGTCTTTTTCCTACCCTTTCATTTTGTCATCCAACTAGCAATACTCTTTTGACTTGTATCCTTAAATGTATATAATAAGTGGTAAGAAGTCAGTGCAAACAATTAACAAAATTCTTTAAATTGTCCTCTCTTGAAATGATTTCTCCAGCAAAATTTGAAGGGCACTCAGCAAAGCCAGAGTGGCATTTCTATGGGTGCTCCTTCCCATTAGGGACCAGGAATTTCACCTCTCATACTCTTGGCCAGGCCTAATTCCCTCTTCCAAGATGGAGACTTCCACTGAACTCTTACAAACATCATGCTAGCCAAAAAAAGCTTACAGAAACAGACAGTGAAGTTTTACAATGCTGTTTGCCTGAGACCAAGTTAGTTGGTAAAACATCATTGATAGATCTGGGACAAAAAAACAACAACAAAAGATGGCTTTTGGTATAGGAATAGGATAGGACATAATGGGCAACAATTGAAGATGCTAAATTTTAGAGGATGGAACAGGCCCTGAGCTAGGTTTGTATATGAATTTCTTCACAGCTTCATGAAATTCAAGCTGAGAGTTTTGGTTCAGGCACATCTGTGGAGAACTCTTCATCTGAAAGCAATACACTGTGGGACCTTCTAATTTCTTCTGTGCATGAAAAACTCCTTTGCTACTTAGACTCTCTGCCTAAAAGCATTTCAATCCCTTAACCTTTGAATCTAGTCTTTTCAGTTGTCTTCCACAGGCCAAATTATAGCCCTGCAGCTTATGGCTGGCAGGGATGCTACATACCAGTCAGTTGTCTCCTGCAGCTGAGTGTACATAGTAAGGGAACAGCATGGAGGGAAACGTTAGTTCTCTAAAGCACGGTGCCCCCAGGGATGCTTGAAGAGATGGGTTAAGAGTCGCTCTGGTTATCTGTGCAAAAATGGCACGCTATTTTCTCTGATGCTCACCGCTTTGATCTGGCTTATCCGTCTGTGAAAGAGGCACACGGAGCTAAGCTCCTCCAATGCTCTTCTCTCCTGTTATGTTTCCTGGTATTTGCTGTAAACTTGTTGCCTCTTGCTGATTAGGAAGTTACCTGTCTCTAGTTAACTTATACAGGGGCAGCCATGTTTATGGCATCTTAACTTCTGTTTTTCCATTTGAGAATTCAGCAGCCGTCATATTTGGTTTTTCCCCTTTAACAAAGCCAACATTGATCTTGCAGATCATGCACACTGCACTGTCAGACAAGATAGATAATGACTTGAACTGCAGCAAATGGGACTATATGACATCACATTTTTGTGAGCAGACAATCTGTAATCTTATTTAGTTTGACAGGTATAAAGGGCATTTCAAAAACTGATTACATCTGCTGTGATTTTAAGAAGGTCTGGGATATGACTGGAAAAATCTTCACCCAACCTACTCCCCAGGGAACAAACTCTTCAAAAGAATAAGGCAATACTACTTATTTGGGGCATTAAAACATACGTTTAGCCTTATTTTTTTTCTGCATTGTGGAAAATGTATAATATTACCCCTGCAAAGACTCCAAGGGTGAGAGTGAGGTGCTAGAGCTGAATATCCATCCCAGCTGGGTCTGCAACCAAGCTTGGCAGATCAATGTGAAAGAAAAAGCCGAACATGAAAAACATCTGAACTCTTTAATGAAAATGTGGATCTGCGCTGATTTTGCAGATCCATCTCTTATTGTGAAAGCCCCATTGCCAGCTAGGGATAAGATTCATAAGCATTTTCTGAAGTTTCCATTAATAGTCCTACTAAAGCCAGCTGTGCCAGACTTGCTGTGCAACATCAGTCAAGGTCAATATGTGTAACAGCACCTACCTGAAGAGCCCCATTTGGAAGTGGGATGCACAGACCTCAGATGGATCCTTAATCTCACAGAGGAAGGTTTTTGCTGGCACCTGGATAGTCAGGGCTGCCCGGCTGCACCAGGGGGAAAGGCTGGTGAGCGGAAACGCTGAAATCCAAGCTCATTTTCCTGAAACTTGAATGCCTCTCTAATACCCACCAGTTAGCAGCTGTGGGGCTGGGATCCACAAATCCGCTTCTGCACTTGGATGTTGAAATAGTCTTTTCACATGCAGATGGCATGTTCAATTTTTTTTTCCTTTTAAAGCATATCTGGCATAGGTGCCCATCATTGACACAGGGGACTCATATTTAGGGAACTCACAGAGGTGGAAGTGTTTCGTTATAGGGAGGGGCAGGTCTGCCGCTGCCCTTAGCCCTCAAAGTGCCCATGGCAGCTGGCCACAGGCACCTCCACTCCTCTCCCCAGAGCTGTACTTCTGGGAGAGAGGCTGAAGAAAGGCAAGCAAGCAGAGTGAATGGCCCTCAGCTGAGGGATGAGGGACTCATAAGGACTGCCCTGGGACACTCAGGGATATTACAGTTTGGGTAGGATTTGAGGCTGATCTCAGCCATGTTCTTCAGTCCTATCACTGAGCCACTCAAGTACTTTTCTTTTTGTCCAGCCCAAAGACGCTAGGACATGATCCGCCATTGCAAAATGAAAAAGTTTCATTTCTCACTCCATCTGCATCACAATACCGTTTTCTGAAGAGTAATACTGAGACAATCTCTCAATGAATTAAGCGTGGCTTGCATGTCTCAAAAGTATTTTGTCATGGGAAGGTAATCTGCAGTGCAAGCTGTCTCTGAGGGCAAAGGAAAATATTTCTGCATATTATGAAGAAAATGCATTAAAAATATTTTTTAATAAGTCATAAGCCATTAGAAAGCATGATCTGTCATACTGATAAATTTCTAGATATGTTTCTATGGCTGAAATTACAATCCTTTTATCTCTGGTTTCTAGTCTAATCTTTACAAAGGCAATTCTATTGTAAATATTTTTGTTAATTCCTCCCTCCTGGCTTTTGGTATTAACTATGTGCCCAGTTTTGCTCTTACTGAGATGAATGGAAATATTTTACTAAATATCTCAGTGAGGACAGAGCTGTGGGGGGTATGGCTTACTGTTACGTCCCGTTGGAACATAATGATTTTGCTAATTGTCATAGTATAAATTTTAAGTCTATATACTATGAATATTAGAGGTCCCATCCAGAGGGACCTGGACAGGCTGGAGAGGTGGGCCCATGCCAACCTCATGCAGTTCAACCAGGCCAAGTGCAAGGTCCTGCACATGGGTCGTGGCAATCCCAGGCACAAATACCGGCTGGGCGGAGAATGGATGGAGAGCAGCCCTGAGGAGAAGGACTTGGGAGTGCTGGTGGACGAGAAGCTCAACATGAGCCGGCAATGCGCCCTTGCGGCCCAGAAGGCCAACCGCATCCTGGGCTGCATCAAGAGGAGCGTGGCCAGCAGGTCGAGGGAGGTGATTCTCCCCCTCTACTCTGCCCTGGTGAGACCCCACCTGGAGTACTGTGTCCAGTTCTGGAGCCCCCAACATAAGAAGGACATGGACCAGCTGGAGAAGGTCCAGAGGAGGCCACAAAGATGATCAGAGGGCTGGAGCACCTCTCCTATGAGGGCAGGCTGAGAGAGTTGGGGCTGTTCAGCCTGGAGAAGAGGAGGCTCCGGGGAAACCTGATAGCGGTCTTCCAGTACCTCAAGGGGGCCTACAAGAAAGATGGGGAGAGACTGTTCAGTAGGGCCTGTTGTGATAGGACTAGAGGTAATGGTTTTAAAATAGAGGGAGGTAGATTTAGATTAGATATTAGGAAAAAATTTTTCACGATGAGAGTTGTAGATCACTGGCACAGGTTGCCCAGAGAGGTGGTGGATGCCCCATCCCTGTAACATTCAAGACCAGGCTGGATGGGGCTCTGAGCGACCTGATCTAGTGGGGGATGTCCCTGCTCCTTGCAGAGGAGTTGGACTAGATGACCTTTCAAGGTCCCTTCCAACCCTAACCATTCTATGATTCTATGATTCTATGATTAGCGCACTGATAAACTTCTTGTGGAAGAGATGCATCTTGTCTATATAAGGCACTTTGAGATGCTCATGCAGGATGAAACTAGGCTTGGTTCCACAGAATTTTGAGGTTTGTCCCATAGAGCTCTTCCTTCTCTTTTTCCTTTTGCTTCATGCAGTAGGGAGGATTCCTTAGGCAGGTCAGTCCCATATCATTAAACATATTACACTGAAGAGCACCGCCACTTAGCAGTCACTCCTCATCTGAACAGCCTGGAAGCAAAGCAAAAGCAGCGCAAGTGTCACCTCTCTGCTGCAAAAGAACAGTCGGTGCTGCCGGAGTCCTGGCGCAACATGTCTTCAACAGAAGGGTGTGATTCAGCTGCTGACGGGAACAATCTTGACAAGTAAGCTCTTAAGTCTGCCTGTATGACAGAGATTGAAATATCATTCCTTGAAGAACTGGACATGTATTTTATTGGCCAGTGCTTATTCTTATGCATGAGATTTGCTTTTAACACAGGAGGGAGGTGGGGAAAAAAAGAAAAAAAAAGTAGAGCACCATGAAGAATATGTATGATGTATTTAAGAAACTGCAACTTTGAAAAAAATGTTTATTATTGAAAGCTATTCTCTGCAACTTGACTCTTATATTCATTATTTTGTGAGCTCTGAACATGGGGCAGCTTTGAATGCAAAATCATACAGAACTTACTGTATAGTTTGAAACATCCTCAGTAACTTGGTAATTATCAAAGAACAAGCAAAGAATAGATTGGAAGCGGAAAATTCGGTTTCACTACAAGCAGATGTTTTTAGTGACTGTGTTAATTGTGGGTATGAGAAAGACACTATATATCTTAGAAATAAGAATCTCTTTCTACCCTTCAAGAAAATAAAAATTCCAATTAAGGGGGGAAAAAAAGAAAAGACAACATTGCCTATTATTCCAAAAGGAACTCTATAAAATGGATAGTGAAAATCAAACCCACAAAATATTCTAAAACATTTGTAATGCCCTTTCTTGTGAGGAAAATAACCAGTTGTGCTAATACTAACAATGAATAATCATGTTAACATCCATATTCGTTCACATTCTCCTTGACCTTATTCTGCCAAAAGCCTCTTGATTCCACCAAGAATTTTTATTTGGGAGGCAGTTTAAGCATAGTCTGAATTATTTTACTGATCAAGTCTTAGGTATAATAGATTGGCAGAAGAAGAGAGAAAAAATTGCCTTACCTGAGGATGAATAAAACTCAGTAGTGTTTTCTAGCATTCGTGTGCATTTTGTGCACTTTATTTCAGACACTGAAATAAAGACACTAGCTAGTAAACCAGACAATAGAATCATAGAATCATAGAATCATAGAATAGTTAGAGTTGGAAGGGACCTTCAAAGGTCATCTAGTCCAACCCTCCTGCAAGGAACATGGACATCCCCGACTAGATCAGGTTGCTCAGAGCCCCATCCAACCTGGCCTTGAATGTTTCAAGGGATAGGGCTTCCACCACTTCTCTGGGCAATCTGTTCCAGTGTTCTGCAACTCTCATCGTAAAAAATTTTTTCCTACTATCCAATCTAAATCTACCTCCCTCTACTTTAAAACCATTACCCCTAGTCCTGTCACAACAGGCCCTACTGAACAGTCTCTCCCCATCTTTCTTGTAGGCCCCCTTGAGGTACTGGAAGACCGCTATCAGGTCTCCCCGGAGCCTCCTCTTCTCCAGGCTGAACAGCCCCAACTCTCTCAGCCTGTCCTCATAGGAAAGGTGCTCCAGCCCTCTTATCATCTTCGTGGCCCCAATACAAGGTCTTTAAAACATTGTCCTCAAATACTTCAGTAAACTTTGTAAATAATGTCTTAAATTCTTTTTAAATTAGCAAAGGCTTAGATAATTTATCTTCCTCACTTCCTTGTTCTCTCGTGGTGTTTTATAATTATTATTATTATTTTTAAGCAAACTTTATATCCTACATAAAATATCAAGTCAAAATATTCTGATTTTAGCTTAGATATCCATGGTTTTCATAACTGAAGTTCATGACCCATGGCTAAAACCTAATTAGCAGCCACATTATTAGTCTTTGTGGAGGAGAGATTACTTTACTAACTTGTTATTTATGTTGACGTAGGGTAGTTCTGCTGTACAAGCATGTAACTGATAGCCTTATCTTCCAAAAGCAGCTTCTGAACCCTGTTTTGTTTTTTTGGGTTTAAAAAAAATAATCAAACCCAAACATTATCAGGAAGATGTGCATCCCTTAAGCCATCCCTCAGCCCAGTCTATTTTACCTCTTAACAAAATTACTACGGTTTTCCAGAATACTCCTGGAAGGGATTGAACTTCTACCAAAGAAAGTAAATCTCCTCACAGCCTGTCAAGTGACACACTGTGACAGCAGTACTTTTTGCTTCTGTGCCTCTTCTTTCCAAGTGTTAATGAAATACTCCTCATGAGAAAGTCTCAGTTAACAGGCTTACAATGAAAAGATTTTAACATAAGTCTGTAGTCAAGCATGATTTTTTTAAGGTATGCAAACATATTGATCTAAAATAAGACAAACAAATTCCCTACTTGCCTTATTTGCCCCATCACTTCCTCGGTTCAGAAAATGTGACTTAATTACCTTTCAGGTTTACAAGTTATTTTACAAGTCAACAGTGCCAGCAGCTTCCTAATTCTGAAGCCCTTGCTGCAAAATCATGGCATGCTTCTGATCTGTATTCACTGAATGACATAAGTCCTTTGCGATAATTCTCCATCTTTGAGCAGAAAATCACTGAAGTTGCTACATGGCAGAGATGAACACTTACACTTAATTTTGCACCATGCACAGTGTTATGGTAATCATGAGGATGCTTGCACAAACCTTCACAGACATTGGCCACGAAAGGAAAGAGTCTTGTAACAATTAAAAAGGAGGAAATATGGCAAAGTGCCAGGGAAAGGCAAGAACAACTAGAGTTGAGTCAAACTCTTCAACAGTTTCAAGTCTGATACTCCTCACTTGGCAGAAAAGAAAGGAAAACAAAAGTTCTGGCTTTCATTCAGGGTGGGGAGGACAGTGAAAGTTACTTTGCAGGACATTTTCCAACTTGCCTTCTGCTGAAGTCTGTTAAAGTCTCTTTGGAGCACCTGTCTGTTGTGAAAATAATTCATTTTGTCATGCTCAGTAACACACTTGTAGTGGTTTTATGAAAGCTTATGTAGCAGTTTCACCTCTAGCTTTACCCTCTGTTATACTACATCACAAACTCATTTAAATAGTGATATTAATGTTTTTAGAGATCACTACAAATGGTTGGCAGCATCGTTGCAGTTAATGTCTCATGGGAGCTATACAAGGGAATTTTATCAGCTTGAGGCTGAGGTATTTGATGAAGTAATAACAAACTAGCTTTGAATTGTCTTTCATTACCCTTTATCTCTCCTAGAGAGAATATAATCTTATTCAAATTATAATGGCCTCTGTTATCAATGTGGTTTACTATTTATTTACCTGCACATGGACATGCAAATGTACATGCATTCTCCTTTTTTTACCGTACCTGTAATGAAATTCCTTCATTATCAGAATCATGCATGATCACAAATTACAAACTAGTTACTCAGAAGTGTGATTTCCTCAGCATTAAGAACATTAAAAATAAAATTAAAATCCAACTTTTTTTTTTTTTAGGAAAAAAAAATACCTTGATAAGGAGTAAAATCCAATCATTAGACATTAAATGTACTTTCATTTATCTTTAAGACAAACATGATATTCTACCTCAGAAATAGATAGGCTGCCTCATGTCTGGGCAGAGCAAGAGACAGGAAGAAATGTTTAAGTAGCACTACAGGGGGAGGGAAGTCCTGGGACTGCAGCAGAGAAAGAGATCCAAATGGCAGTGCTTTGGCTTTCCCTTACCAAAACACCTAATTTTTTCTGAGGCCAGGTTTATTTCAGCCAAACAGGTAGGAATGTGACACATGTGCAACGTGGTTCTAAGTTATTTTTTATTAATTACTTAGTTGTCGAGCACTCACTAGAGAAAAAGAATATCTAAGTGCAGAGTTAGGGCACAACTGTGCAAGCAGATACAGGGAAAATATTTTTTGTTAAAAGACTAGGCAGCAAAACAACTGGATATATGCTGGTAGTACACTTCTGCTGTGTTTAGCTTAAATATATACTGAAAAAACCTTAAAGCCTACAACCTTGCTCCAGTGGCTGTAACACTTGCGAATCAGACAGTAGATATCAAAACATTTTTAATTTTATTTATCACTTGTTTTCCTTTGAAAGGCTACTAGGGTACAAATAGGCAGGTGGACGGTTAGCATTGCTTTTTCTTTCTTATCGGTTCATCTCATGTGCTGAGTCAGGGTCTTTTTCCTCTTTTTGTTCCCTTCCCAGCACAGGCCACCTGACATCCTGAAAACTGGCTCTTTGGGCTGATCTTGACTAACGCACTAGATTTTTCTCTGCCAGTTTGCCATAAGGCCATTGATTCTGATTGATTTCTAGTCAGTGTTTACTTAATGTCACTTTAATTAAAACCAGGCAAAGGGAAGTGATTATTTAAGCCTGCCTTATCAGACCAGAGCTCAGAGTGAGGACAAACACTCTGCTGCAAACGGCAGATATTTTTTACCACATAGTCTTCAAGCTTATGTCACAGGGAAGTGTTAAATATTATTTCTATTCTTTCTTTTCAACAGAACTAGATAGAAACCATGTAACTATAAACAATACCCAATAATATTTATAGCAGTATCTATATTAAGCTTTCTTTGTAACATGAATAATTTGTTGTTGCAATGTATCTGAAACAACCAGATGTACATAAATACTGCATAGACAATAGGGATATTCAGTCCTGAATAGATAAAAGGCCTTACTGAGCAGAGTGGAACCAGAATTTAAGAACAATACACGTATGTATCAAGGAGTTTAAGTAGATTTAAAATAAGAAATGCAGTTCAAAGTTTCCTGAATGACACAGAAGCAAAGATACTCAGCAGAAAGTATAGAAACATCAAATGTGTAAAAGCTGATCAAGCCAGATTTTTACTTAACATTCAAACTGGAAATAATCTGGAATTGAGAAGCAGAGCTCATAAATTTTAACTATCTTGCCAGGAGATTTAAAAAAAAAAAAAAGTTTTCTTAATGAATAACAAAATAGTTGTTTGAAATGGAAGCTAAGGTGAAACTAGCTACCAGACTACCTTAGGGGATAAATCTTTTCAATTATGAAAGGAGATGAAATTCATTAAAAAAGAGCATTTGCCAGATCAGTAGGTCAAATATGACCAGGGATGCCTATCTTAAAGATAGAGCAAAAGAAGAAAGGAATGATGATTTCCCACAACCAACAAAACAAGCATACTCAAAAGCCATGAGATACTTCATGCAACTCTTCTTAACCTGACTTCTCCTCCTCCCCGCCCCCTGATTTGGTACGAAGGATCTCCTCACAGCAGGAGGATCACACAGCAGGATCTCCATCACAGCAATAATGGATATTGGTTTGTGCTTTTTAGAGGCAAGAAGATTCCAGCACCCAGCACCACGGGGGAGGCATTGGATGCCACGGGGGAGGCATTGGAGCCGTGCGAGGTAGCCCGACCGGCTCGAGTGGTAACCAGTGCTACCAAGAGAAAAAGACGCGTGGTAGTGGTGGGTGACTCTCTCCTGAGAGGCACAGAGGCACCCATCTGCCGCCCTGATGCGCTCTCTCGGGAGGTGTGCTGCCTCCCAGGGGCTCGCATCAGGGATGTCACCAAGAGAATACCAAGCCTCATACGGCCCAC